>LPNX010859527.1:0-28023 GCA_001517045.1 Pseudotsuga menziesii | reverse complement strand
CAGCTGAGCGGAAGGTGAAACCCAACCGCCAGGAGATTTGTATAAGTATAGGCTTTTGCATTGGAATAGATAATCAAATCGGGAGTTATACCTAACAATTATTAAAAAGATTATAACATATAATTAACATAAATTCCTTTAATACTTAAGAGATTGTATGATTATATATAAATATTTAAAATTATTATAATTATGTTTATAAATTTAATATATACATAAATAATAAATTTGAACTAATATTTTTATAAAATCAGTACATAGGGATTTTTTAACTCGTAATTTTAGAAAAAGAAAAAGAATGCCTTAACTGATGTATAGATAAATAACATGATTTTCATAAATTAAGCATTTAAATAATAAATAATAAGATATAACTTATTCATAACATTTAATAAATAACAAGATTTTCATAAAATAAACATTTAACTTAAAAATATATATAAAAGAATAAGATATAAATAACACTTAAGTTAGGCTTATTAATATGATTATGCTTTTTTATTATCAAACTACAAAATCAAAGTCATGAGCTACCTAGTATACCTGTTTTATTTTAAAAAAATATAAGTTTTAATCGTCATTTTTACCATTTTAGAGTGAAGATTTTCACAATTAGACACCATCATCAGAGATCTAACCAGATCCAATATTAAAAAGGTTCTAATATGTTTTTAAAACAAAAACTGTGACTAATTTCGAACAAAACAGAATCCTGAGACAAATATTACAATGTAGTTATCATATATTCTTATATTTATTCTACAAATAAATTAAGTTGCTCTTCCACTCATAGCTGTTGTTAACGTCCCGTTGGTAAATCGACCAGTTGGTAAATCTCTGCCGTATGGAGGAAGCTTGGCATTCCAATCGTTGCAAGTCCATTAGTGTTACCAGGATTTACAGTCGAGTATCCAAATATGTACTGGCGGAGTACACCAGCGACTTCGCGGGCTTTGCCTGCGCATAACCTAATGATGTTTAACAAAATGCTCAAACATGTTACAATACCAATCTTTACAAACCCTTCCATTGCTAATGATTCTGATCAACAGTTGCTTTGCGTGGATGCAAGTAATCACAATTCTTGACGTAGAACCAGCTGTAAGTCGTATTGCTTAAATGATATTTTGGGACAACGATATCTTTAATTGCACATGCTGATCATTAAAAATCAGCAGACATGGTCTACTTTATGAAAAGGAGCTGCTGTGAAACGACTAATCATGTCATAATTGCTCTAGACGACTTATCAACTTACAGAGCGGGAGACTACCGCCATTCCACCGAAATTCATACAACGACATTCAACAACACCATCCTATGTCTATCACAACTAATTAATTCTTCACGTACCAGGGTGGAAACCATTAAACAGGCCAATGTGTTTCAGTTAAACAAATTTTCAATCAACGTGGTCAGTGCAATCCCACAAAATTTCATATCATAACGACGTGGACAGTGCAATGGGTATTGCTACATAGCCTGGTCACTTGAGGGAGAAAACCCCAGTCTGAGCACAGTTGAGACGGCCTTTAATATAATGATAAGGATTCACTTTCAAACCTGGGTGAAGCTTATGTTACACTGTAAAATGTTACTTAAAATACTGTATTTGTCAATTAAGACAATATTACTGAAATACCTGTCAAATTAAGAGAATTGTCACTTCTGTCCAATAAGATTGTTAGAGATAGTTTGAAATTTAAATTCATGCTACTTGTACAGCTGGAGTCACTGGTGATAGCGAAATAGCATGTGCCCAGAAAGGAGCTTCGTCTATTATTTTTTCAAAAGTGGATTACATCCCAGCTCCTCTTTGCTCCATGTGCAGAGGCTAACAAAGTTTGCATCGATTATTTTAAAATTTTAATTTCAAAGGTTTCAACTATTAAAAAGCTAGATATTTATAATATTTTTTTATAATATACACTATATATTTTTGGATTTATATTATTTATTTTTGATCATTTTTGTATAAGTGTAGATAATTCTTTCTTTTGTTTTTTTAGAATTTAATTTATACATTAAATATTTTTTTTGAGAAAAGCATTGTTAAATCAGGATATTTATGATGAGTTACCAAGATCATTATTGTAATAAATGTTGTGAAATTTCCCTTTAATATGGGTGTATGCACTATTTTAGCCTTCAACCCTCTCTTTATCACAAAGATGATATATTCAATCATCCCATTCCCTGGTGTTCTAGGAATTGTGCAGTACCATGTTTTAGTGCTACTTGTTATTATTTTAACAATGTTGATTTTCTTGGTTATACATTTAAAATAGAAAGATAGGGTTGATAAACTAGTAATATCTTACTTTTCTCTTACCATTAACTTTTTATGGCATAACATATTTTCCTTGAATTTTGATTTAACCAACATAGAGCCATTATAACTCTAGCTCTATCAAACTTTGAGAGGGATCACATCTCTTGAGGTGCAAACTCCCAGTTAGAGTCCTAGAATTTCTCAAATGATAGAGCCACATTTAAGATGGATGGATGCTTATTTATTAATATGCAATTATTACAAAACTAATATATATCCTATTGTTCTATTATTAACTTAAAATAAGTACTCTAATATATTTTAGTCTATAATCATTTAAGCACCAACAATTCCAATTTAGATATCTTACAAATAAATCAATGTTGCATTAACTACTTAGTTATAAAGTAAAATAGTTATTGTAATGTCCCCAAAAATCGAAAAATAAAATAAAATTTATAGGCTAGTAGAAAGTACCTAGACGTAACATTATTCACTTGTGGAACTATATCGTATACTTCATATACCAGTGTTTATTCGTAAGTTGTTCTTACGCTTTCTCTTTTACTTTCAGTTATTACTTTTAATGTATTTTACTTATGATGTCGTCCTGCTATTTACTACTTTAGTATTACGTTTATACTTTTGTCACTTATGTGTCGTCACTGGATTTATATGATTCGTCATTTCTGCATAGTTGCACTTGTTAATTATCACATCCTAACTTAACTTTGTTTGTGGGGACAAAGTGAGCAGAGTGGCGGGACTCATTCTCCCATGACGGGTTGAGAGGTAAAGTATTACTTGTTACACAGGCTTACTTAGTTCAATTGAACTAAGGCACCAATCAACAACATGTTTAGTATTATAAACATATCTCTTTAACAAAGATGCATAGAAAACATTATGGACTCTTACATGCACGGGCAATGCTAGTTCATAAGCCACTCGCCCTTTCTTGGCCAGTATTTCAAAAGGTCTGCAAAATCTAGGTGCTAACTTACCACACCTACCTAAGCTCAAGGGCTTCACTTGGATTTTACTTTCAACTAGACATGATCGTCTATTTGAAAGTCCTTATCCTTTCTTTTTCGATCTGCGTAAATTTTTTGGCAGTCTTGTGCTTCTTTAAGGTTCACCTGGACCTTGGTAACCAAATGTTGCAAGTCCATCAACAAGTCAAGCCCTAACATGAGCCGATCCACCGGGATATCCCAAGTAACTGGTGTTCTACACTTCCGTCCATATATTATCTCAAAGGGACTCATCTTGGTGGAAGCATGATAACCATTGTTATACGCAAAATATGTGAGATGTAAGTAATCCTCCCACTTTGTGGGGTTGTTCATGACATACATCCAAAGCATGTCCTCGACAATTTGGTTTACTCTCTCTATCTTCCTGTCTGTTTACGGGTGATATGCAGTGCTGAATTTCAACTGCGTCTCCAATCTGGAGAATAAATATCTCCAAAAATTTTCCATGAAATTAACATCTCGATCTGAGATAATTATCTTGGGTATTCCATGCTATCTAAATATCTCTTTCAAGAAGATATCAACAATGTTCATGACCTTGTAGGTCGAATTTACAGGATTGAAGTGTGTTGCCTTCAACAATTTGCCAATGACCAAAAAAAATAATCATTTTGCTTTTTACTTTTCGGTAAACTGGTGATAAAGTCCATGGTAATAGCCTCGCACTTCCATTCTGGAATGGGAAACGGTTGCAGTAATCCCGCAAGATGCTAATGCTCAGCTTTGACTAGGTGGCACTTGTGACATTTTGCAATAAAAATTGCAATGTCGACCTTTAACTTAGGCCAGAAAAAGTGTCTCTTGACAGCGGATATCATCTTTTGATATCTCGAGTGCCCGATGAGATTATGTGAGGATACTGGACCGAAGGTCCCATCCTTCTGGAACATACAAGAAATCCTTGGACCATAGCAGTCCAGATTCGTCGACCTTGTATTCTTTTTGTTCTTGAAACAACCTGTCCTCCTGAACTTTATTGAGGATCTTTACATAGAAGGGGTCAACTCTGTTTGCTGCTCTAATCTTCTCATGCAAATATGCATCGGTTCGACTCAAAGTCACCTCATAAATCATGTGAGTTCATTGGCTTAAAGCATCGACAACCTTATTCTCCTTGAGGAAATCCAACCATCTGGCTTGCCTCGCATTCAGATCCAGTTGATCAAATAAATACTTCAGACTTATATTTTATGTCTTTAGAAGGAACTTCCTTCCCATGAGGTAGTGCCTCCACATCCTCAAAGCATGGATAATTGCTACTAACTCAAGATTGTGCGTAGGGTAATTTTGCTCATGTTCTTTCAACTTCCGCTATTCATAACAGATCCCATGATCATTTTGGAAGATGACTCCTCCAATTCCTTCCTTGCTTGCATTCATGCAAACAAAAAAATCCCCATCGAGATCCGCAATTCGTAAAATCGGAGCGGTCCTCAAAAGCTGCTTAAGCTTCTGAAAACATTCTTCATACTTAGCAGTCCATAAGAACTTACTTGCTTT
The DNA here is from genome assembly GCA_001517045.1 of Pseudotsuga menziesii. NCBI lineage: Eukaryota > Viridiplantae > Streptophyta > Pinopsida > Pinales > Pinaceae > Pseudotsuga > Pseudotsuga menziesii. Next base: position 23,214 of record LPNX010859527.1, on the reverse strand, counting down.
CTTCTGCAAAGCGGTCACAGAGCACGCGATTGTCGAGAAGTTCTTAATGAACTTTTGATAATATCTGGCTAATCACAAGAATGACCTAATGTCAGTGACACTAGTATGGGTAGGCCAATTCTTTATGGCTTTAATCTTTCCCGGGTCCACAGCTTTCCCTGTCTCGGAGATAATGTGACCTAGATACTATATCTACAGTTTGTAAAAATCGTATTTACTAAACTTAGCATAAAGCTGGTGTTCTCTTAACACTTCTAGTACTACACGAAGGTGTTCTTCGTGTTCTTCTTTATTCTTTGAATAAACCAATATGTCGTCTATAAAGACTAAGATGAACTTCTCTAGATACCTACTGAATATGTTTTTCATCATACACATAAAGTTCGCGGGTGCATTGGTTAGTTCGAACGACATCACTACAAACTCGTAGTCTCCATACCTTGTACATAAGGCGGTTTTGTTAATATCCTCATCGTGAATCCATACCTGATGGTATCCAGATCGCAGGTCAATCTTTGAAAATATTATGATTCCTCCCACTTGATCGAACAAGTCGTCAATCCTGGGAAGTGGGTAATGGTTCTTGATGGTCATTTTGTTCAACTAATGATAATCGATGCACATCTACGTCGTAATGTATTTCTTCTTTACGAACAATATTGGTGCTCCCCAAGGGGACACACTAGGTCGGATGTACCCTTTCTTTATCAACTCCTGCAACTGCAGTTTGAGTTCCACCAAATCAGGTGCACTCATGCGGTAAGGGGCTTTGGAGTCTAGAAATGATATTGGGGTAAGTTCAATGGAAAAGTATAGGTCTCGTTTGATAGGTAATCCAGGGGTTTCCTCGGGAAACACATCCTTGAATTCTTTAAGAACGGGGAATTCTTCTATGCATTGTTACCAACCAACTTGCAGCCTTTCCTAATGCATTTATTTGCTTGTGAGATAGATATTTGTCTTACAGAAATTTTCTTTGGAATGCCCTGAACCTTCACTTGGTTCCCTAGGATATCAGTACACAAGATAGACTTGTGTAAACAATCGAGCATGACATGATGTTGTTCTAGCCAGTCCATGCCGATAAGCACATCCCACGATCCTAAAGGTAGGATGTTCAAGTTTACTTTCGTAAGAAAACCATTCAGTTTTACCTCACATTCTTTAACAATTTCTGAAACTTTCTGTTTCGTATCGGAGGCTAACTGTACCATCCAAGGTTTATCATGCCTAATTTTACCTAGTTTGCATATATCAACAATTTTAGGTGCAACATAGATCCGGCAAGCACTAGGATAAATAAGTATTGAAACATAAGTGTTCAAGATCTTACCTTCTATGTCAACCATTGTAGCTTGATGATCCTCCTGTCAGCCATCCAATGCTGCATAGATCTGGGGTGTTCCATCTATGTCCTCGATAGTTGGTTTTTCTTGTAAGTTGTGCAACACCCCACCGGTCTTGTTCTTACAATCCCCGACATAATGAGTCTCGTTGCATTTATAGCACTTGATCTGTAGCGGTGTAGCATTTTCTCCACTTGCTATTGGTTTGTTAATATTAGCAGCTGGTACATAAGGCTTTGTACCAGACCTACTAAAGTTCTTATTCGCGTGAAAGTTGTTGTTTTGATTTTTGTATGGATGTGGGTTGGACCCAGGTTTGCGGTTATCAGAGAAGTTCTTAGACTTGTCTCAGTTTTGGTTCAGGTTCTCCTGCCTCAGCTGTACATGCTCATAATAGAGCCTAGCTTTGTGCATCATGGTATCCAAAGTTTTAGAGATGTCGAATTCAATCCTGTCCTGAAAACTGGTAGAAAGACATCCTAGAAACTGTTGGATCTTTACTTTTTTCTCTTTGATGTATGGTACATAATGCAACAAATATAGAAATCTATTAATGAACGCATCCATAGTCATGGATCCCATGCATAGTTCGTGAAACTCTTTCACTTTTCTATCAAAGAACATTTTCGACATATATTTTTCTTGAAATTTTTTTCGGAAGATATCCCAATGTATTTCCCACAGCTTATCTTTCTAGGTGTGTTTTAAATCCCTCCACCATCTTGTTGCGTTAACATTTAAGTTATAGATGGAAAGCCTAGCCTTCATTTGACTTGAATAGTTATAAACCTAAAAATACTTACTCATTCCCATCAGCCACTCTTCATCCTTTTCCCCCGTGTTTACTTCACCTTCATAGGTTGGGGCTCTTATTTTTTGGAACTCCCCCTGAAGACTGTCATCACTCCTTTGCTTCTTTCTTTGTGGAGAAAGTGAGTCACCACTAGAAGTACTGTGGTGGTCTTCTTTAGTTGCTTCAAGGGTACATTCTTTTTCTTCTCCTCTTGGGCTGCTGGCCCAGTTAGGGTGTGGTTCTCTCTTGGATATGTTGGTAGACTAAGTAGGTTTACCTTGCGGGATTCCTCCCTTCATGTTCCTCAGTAAGGATTCATTTATAGCTTGTTTTTCCTTCCTTTTGTTTAGGTTGTCTTATCTGAAACTTTTCAATTCAGCTTGAAGACTGTGTAAAGTTTTCAAAAAATCAGAGTTTATCCCTACCACCAGCTCTGCTTCTAGAGTGGGGGTGGTAATATTCCCTTGACGACTGTTTTCTTCCTCAGTATTCATAAACTGAATAGTGCTTTAACAATTTCCTGTAAACACAAAAAAAAAAATGGCAGAAAAAGTTTTGTTAGTAACATATTAAATTAACATGCTTTATTTTCTCTATGTGAATGCTTGGTGCACCCATAGGTCTCTTAGTATTGAAACTGGAATCTGATACCACTTGTAATGTAACCAAAAATCGAAAAAATAAAATAAAATTTATAGGCTAGTATAAATTACCTAGACGGAACATTATTCACTTGCGGAACTCTATTGTATACTTCATATACCACTGTTTATTTGTAAGTTATTCATACGCTCTATCTTTTACTTTCAGTTATTACTTTTAATATTTTTTACTTATGATGTTGTCCTACTGTTTACTACTTTAGTATTATGTATTATGTTGTCCTTTCTGCATAGTTGCACTTGTTAATTATCACATCTTAACTTAACTTTGTTTGTGGGGACAAAGTGGGCGGAGTGGCAGGACTCGTTCTCCCATGACGGTTTGAGAGGTAATGTATTACTTGTTACGCAGGCATACTTAGTTCAATTGAGCTAAGGCACCTCTTTTATTACTTTTAGGTCTACCTCATGTTAAAAGGATTAGTAGGGATGTTGGATCAGTTCGATCTTTATTTGTTCATATTGTTCATCATTACGCTTCATCATTGCTTCATATTGATAGCAAGGTAATCTTATTTCTTAATTATCTATCCTAGATAATTAACTATGTAATACCTAAATAATCTATACAAATATACTTTATGTCCATTTTATTACTATTATTAATGACTCAGATTTATAACATGGTAAGTGCTACTTGCGTCAATTTATCTATCACGGCTAAATTTCATGTGCTCTAAGTAATCTTCATTATGCTTTATATCCGTCGTCTATATATATCTTAATATAATTACATTCATCCTTTGTTCCATTTTAAATCTATTAACATATCCTATGTGTTTTCTTATATGTAGGTTATTATCTTGGCCTAACTCCAGACCTTTGATATTATATCTTTAATTATATCACCATGGCATACTCCATACGCCAGGGTTCTTATGCTTGAGCCTTGTGGCAAAGAGGGGACAAGTCCTAAACTTTAGACCTAGATTTTACATGTTAATTACATTATCTAAACTTTAAGACTGGACTAAGGACTAGTGCATACCATGCATGGGTTATACTAATATATGAAATATTGTAATAGCATAAGGTTTGTGCTTAAGCCTTGGGGTTGGCGAAATAACATATGGTGGAACCATATGGTAACAGGGTTTAAGCCTATGCATGGAGGGTGGTATTAAACGATACCTTGCAATGAAACTTGACTATGGAGAAGGGGATTTTGGCTTTGACCTTAATGGCCGCCAGTTGGTGCATTTAATGTTTATTGGAAATCATGGCAGCCCTAAGATCCCAGTTGGTTTATCAGTAATTCTATGGTTTTACATTGATGCACTTGATCATTGTCATGCTTCTCATCGGTTTTGTGGATGGTTGCAGGTGTTGGCGTCTGTGGAGAGGGTTGTGGCTCAAAGCTTGTCGTCGCTTCCTGTATGATGGAAATGGTGAAAGGTAAGCCTTCAAACAAGGCAATTCTTGTTATCTCTTGGCCCGACTAAGTGATGTCTTCGTTGTTTGGTTTTGGGGTTTCATTGTGGGGTTTTAAAAAATTCCCCTTCAGGCATGTAATATTCAGACTTGGGTCTAATTCAATGTTTCAAAGGCTTTGGCCGTGGAGTGAAATTGCTCTTCTTCTAGTTTTGTGTATAAATTTTGGGTTTGTTTTGATAAAATGGTTTGGGACTTTGAGCCATGGGCTGCACCATTTCTTGCAATGGTGCCATAGCCCATGGGCATGCCTGTATAGACTTTGTTTTGGCTTCAGAAGGGACTGTGCAGAGACACTGCAATTCACCTGTTGTGTATGATGTATATACTCTATGTTTATAATAAATGACCGATGTTATTTTTCTTACTATGTGTAAAGTGAATGCTATGTTAATGGTTTATTGACAGAGCTTTAGGAACAGGATTAATCCTTTATGCAAGTTTATGTATTGATTAATTTTAATGGGAAGTGATTGGTGAACAATTTCGGTTTGAAAGACCAATCCGTGGATGGCTTGAGCCTTCCCCAATCATGGCTATGATATCTCTATGGTATCGTTACTGTAGATAATTTAATGAATATATTTAAGGATGATTCATTAGCAGAGTAGTTGGTTATATAAATCATACTGTGTAATTTGATTTGTTTCCCGCATAGATGTTATGTATAGCGTGGCCATAGTGTGTATGCAAATGAAAAGACATAGGGTTTGAATCTATTTGGATATTAATGTGAGGAATTGTATTTTAATTAATAAGAAGAGGCTGGGCTTGTATGCCCATAGGATTTGATTCCTGTCTCTGTTTGTAATAGATGTGTTTATAATATGATTTCTATGTTCTTTAATATGTTATGTGTAATTTGTGTTGATGATTTATGTAATTTTGTTTAATGGCTTATGTATAAATGGAATTTGGTTATTTAAGATGGAATAAATAGAACCGTGGGTGCTTATATGTGTGTGTGTGTGTGTGTGTGTGCGTGCGTGCGTGCGTGCGTGCATGCGTGCGTGCGTGCATGCATGTGTGTGTGTGTGTGTGTGTGTGTGATCAGAGATTTGATATATGACCACATGGATGGTCATGATGCCTCCTCTGCTCATGTATTTATGATGTTGTTATTCTAATGAAAATGATTTTCTATTTAGTTTATAGTTAATAAGACAGACCTTGTGAGGTCTTAATGGTTTATTTACTCTTGATTAAGTTTATATTCTAGTTGTGTTACTAAGATACTTATATTTAATATTTCTGGTTTGTTTACTGTGATGGATAATTAGATCATAGTTCCTTTATTGGTACTTTAGGTTGAAGTTAGCAACTTATATAAAAAATATGTATATATAAATTCCTACTTCTGAACTAGTTGGAAATAAATTTAGACAAGTCTCTACTGACAAATGAAATATGTCAGCAGAGTAATTAGCCTAGAGGGCGATTACTTATTTAAAAATCAAACCCTAGTTTACAGTAACAATTTCTGAATATTGAATGAATACATAAACAAACTTAAATATGCAATCCTAGTTATATACAGCGTATGATAACATTCACCACTCAAGGGTATATTTAAGAAATACAAACCCTAGCAGATTCTAACCATAAAATCAAATAAATAGGGTTAGGAGATACATTGAAAACATTTACCTAACATATCCATCAATTAATCTAGAAAGTAGCATAGACAGTTAAGGGTTAAAATCTAAGAAATGTAACCGTAGGAGATATGGATAGAACCATCATTTCTAGGGTTATAAATATATAAAGAACATTTACATAAAGAAGCCAGCATTTACTCTAGAAATGAACTTGACATACTAAGAACTCATACCTGTAATTTTTCTGAAGCTCCTTTAATGGCTAAACCTACACACTTTTTAAATAACCAGCATTCACAATTTAAGAAATATCTGACCTCTGATTTTGATGACCAAATCACTTGAAAACTACCACGTTCCTCCCAACCATGACCTGGAACCATTCTTGGTTTTAATCCGGATCCCCCCGAGTTGGATTCCAACATGCAAGCAACTTAGAGTTCCTAAGGTAAGGTTTCCTATCTATTGTATCAGATCTGGGTCAGTTCTCCTTTTCCTTCTAGGAAATGTTTCTTCAAGAATTTACTTGAGAGAAAACAGGTAGAAAAATGACTTCTTTAATGATAGATCAGAACCCCAGGCCTTTCCTTGGCTTGAGTCTTTATAGAAATACTTTTTAGTCAAAGGGATAGTAATTTGGGTAATTATTAATATTTTAATTTAGGAACTTTCTACTAGTTCCTAATTGGACTTTTATAGATATTATAGTATTTATTAATCTTTCATAATAAATAATAATTGATGGAGCTCTTCTTTTTTCTTTCATTTATTTATATTATTAATATATTTAATTTTTTATACATAACATGTATAAAGTAAATAATAATATAACACTTTATTAACCTTTGTCTTTTGGGCATCATATACCATGATCCCTAAACTTAATGACACTTATTCATTAAGGTCAAGTAGGTAGATGGTTTAGGTCTACTAGGCTAGGTAACTCTAAACATCCTTGCATGTTGGATTTCCCTCGTGTAACATGGTAGTTCTTCAGTACTTTGATGAGAATACAAAAATTTGAAATTTCATTTAATCACTTATGAATAAGTATGATGAGTTCAATATTTTTCTCGAGTCATTTTCACTCGGAAGTTATTAAATTATTTTCAGTAACCCCTAGCTCTTACCAGAGCCCATACTCAACACCTATAGTAGGGAGTTACAAACATAGTGCAACTCCAGAGATTTCGCTCAACACTAAATGCTAGGATGTACTTGTACAATACACCTAGGGATACAATGGAAAAGAATCTGATGCTCCAGAGTTTATGCTCAACATCAACATGGAAGGCTCAAGGGCTTATGCCCAACACATCCAATTAGTGTTGAGCGAAATATCTGGAATTGCACTATGTATACAATGGAAAAGAATCTAATGCTCCAGAGCTTATGCTCAGCATCAACATGAAAGGCTCCAGGGCTTATGCCCAACACATCCAATTATCTTTTCATGTGTTCTAGAGTTTCTTGCTCAACACGAAGGTAAATACTCATATGCTCGAGAGATTCTCGCTCAACACAAATCATCAATCACTCAAGTGTTCCAGATCTCCTCGCTCAACAAAAAACATCTCATCAATCATGTGCTTCAGGGTCCACACCCAACAGAGACAAGCATATACATATATCGTCAATAATTGGCTTTGCCCCGTATATAAAACAAATCATCATGTTCATATGCAGTGGGGTCTTCGACCCAATATAAAAATAAAACATCAAGATAATCATCATAATCAATAGGCACATGCCTATAAGTGTTAGGTCCAAAATTCAAGATATTACAGTTATTTACCCAAAACTAATTTATCTAACTCATTGTTTCATTATAAACTAAAAAATAGTAAATCCATTATAATTGTCCACCTACCAACTATTCTAATTTGATATCATATTGTTAATGTTATAAGTGCTAACACATAGATCTGAGAAATAAGAAAAACTTAATTAGTTATGAAGTAAAACACTTATTTACCCAAATTTAATGGTCAAAATGCCAACTATTACATGTTGTAAAGTATAACACATAAATACTACAAATAGTAAACTAGCACACCCACATAGTTTGTAGTTGGATCATGTCCATAGGGATCAAATGGTTTAGCTATGGAATGGAAGACACTTTATAATTTTTTGTGTATTCCTCATATTCTTGTAGTTAAACTGGTTCAACTACAAGGACTAATGTTGAAAAATGACATAGTAAATATTTTTGTATTCCTCATATATATAATTATTTGGAAGCCACGTAAAAAGGACTGATGTTGAAAAATGTTTACAGGAGTCCCAAACACTAAGTTCTCTGTACTGTAAAAATAAATAAATAAATAAATAAATCAACACTGTCTAAGAAAAATTGGAAACACCAACCATATGGAAAAGATCGTAGGCATGAAGGGTTGAGGCTCATCTTAAAGATTTGATTAAAGCTTACTACTGAGTATGCAATGTGATATTAAGAACAATTCTTACCCACAGAGGTAATTTAAAGAAGAGTCTAAAATTAAAATTAAGCCTAGCCAGATGCTAAACTATTACTACAGAAGTGGGATGGAAAACCTAGCAAAACAATACCCCTTAGGGTACTGGTGTATTCTGTGTAATGTGTGATACAGCAAGTGTAATGTGTGATCTAACAATGAAAATTAAAGTATTGGGCATATTAAGGAAATCATCAATAGGTACTCTTTCATGATTATGTTCTTGTCTTAAAAGGAGAGGTAGGTCAACAACTTATAAAGGTTATGTACTCGTATAAAAGTAACGCAGTCTGATGAGAATCATCCCATCATATTAAAAACATTATCAGCTACTTGGAACTTGTTGGTTACAAGTATGTTATACCCACATTTTAAAAAGAAAAAAAATATATTTTATGGAAATGGGTGGGTTTAGAATAAATGTTAGAGGCGTAAAAGCTACCGATGCTAACATTATTTAAAATAGGAAAACACCTTTTTACATTTGTAAAAAAAAAAAACTAGGAACAAACAATCGCATTAAATCATATGGATACATGTTAGTCGAAGGGATATGATTGCATATAGATGTTGGTAATGAATAATTTAGTTGAGTTTCATGACTAAGAATAGCCAAAACAAATTTATTGAGTGAGCATTGAGATCAAAGGTAGGAGGAGGTGATGGTTCTCAAGTTTTGGGTCCACTAGTTCTAAACAAACCCCTTTTACCTATATGTATGCACATAACTATCATACGACTTAGGTTCTAAATGCATATGTCCCAAGGAAGAATTATGTTTTTGTTGGCTATCATGAGCTAATAAAACAGAGAAATGGGTAAATGTTACACCTAATAAGTAAACGATGAGAGAAGTGAATGTTATGTAGTTTCTAAACCCGTGTATTCTCAGAAAGTAAATGTTAACTTATTTATCGGAAGCTGTTGATTAACTTGTGAATGATACCGTTAGCATACTAAATGGATGCTGGCTAAAGGTAGGAAGAGAATTCAAGTTAGCTACAGGAATACCACCGTTATAATGTACCCTTATTATTGTACAAGAATTTGGGTTATGTGACTATTTATACATCTTTATTGGCATTATTTTCACAAGAACGACAACATTCCTTACAGTATTTATTCATGAAAAGGGAACCAGATGGCTTATGAACTTGGGCTACAATTCAGCTAAGGTAAATAGCGTGATGTGTTATACCTAATGTTACTGGTTGCATAGAAAGAGTACACCTATATGAAGGCTCGCATTCTGATGAACTAGAAAAGTTGTAAGATATGACATAAGTAGCTGAGATATGGAATTATGGTTTACCTTGAATTACTAATGTTATTGGAATTTCAGTGTCCCTATCATTGCCACACCTAAATGTGGTGTAAAGTTGGAATATTCCTCCACTAGCAATTATCCAAATATAGACGAGTAAGGATGTCTAAAAGAAAAATGACATTGAAAATAATGAATGTTGTATAATGTTATATGCTAACATTACAAGATATGCTAGGAACATTATAAGTCGGAGTTGACAGTTAGAAAAATATTCACTGTCGTAAATAATGAGGTTAAGTATGGGTCATGTTTTACTTAATATAATTGTCGAATCTCGAGGTTTATAACCATGGATTAACTGTGGATGATATTGTTTACATACTGACATTACAGGCTTCACCAAGATTATGACCATTGCTACAATCAACGTACACTATGGGACAAAAATCCGCCTACGTATTTAAGTTGCACTCAGAAATAAGTAAGGAGTATTTTTTCTAGATGAGTTACAGGGTTATATAACTCATGAATGATGATTAAAATCAGTGCAAGTTATTAATTTCTAATGATTAATTAATGAAATTTTGGGTTATCGATAGATGCTTGACTGATCGTGTAGCCAATTCACTAATCGGGACAATGACAGTAAAGTCATGCGAAGCATCAAGGAGTGTGCATTATGTATAGTCAAAATTGAAATTCATACTAAATACAATGCTACGGAAGCACAATGGTGTTAGCAAGTGATTGATGCATGAGCACATTGGTGTTAGGCATATATGTTGTAGGAGCACAATGGTGTTAGGCAAGCGATTGCCGCATGAGCACATTGGTGTTAGGCATATGGTGTGGCAAGAATAAGACCTAGGCAAAACTAGACATCGGGAAGACAGGACGTTGTTTGATGTCTCTGAGGGGAAAACTTTTGACTACTGGTTAAAAGGGAGAGTAACTTTCAAAAATTGTTGTAAGTCCACACAAAAATTGGAAAGGAAACTCAAGGGAAAGTTTGAAAAAATAATAGATGAAAAATGTGTTAACAACTTTTTCACTTAATCAGACCAGTACTTGTCTTAAGGTGTAAAAGATGAAGGAAATATTTCCTCACGGGAGGGACTAGATAAGTCTCCAAATGCATTACTTGTTCATAAATTATTATGTATTATGATAAAAACTAGGAGGTATTTTCATAATTTGCAATTATGATGCCACAAAAGGATCTGTTGTTTAGAGTGAATTATAGCACTGTAACATATGTGACTGATTAAATTTTGGATAGACCCAATCTTGTGACAGGTGACTACAAGACACGACAAAGGATGACTTGTGAAAGATCAGGAAAATTCAAAGGAGACTAGAACATAAAAGACAAAGGAATAAATGATGACTCAAGAGATTGTTGAAAAACATGAACACCGAGGACAGTGTTATCTTTAAGGGGGAAAGGATGTAACATCCCTCTTATGTGCCCTAATGTTTGGTAAATACTAAATGTATATTGTACGTATTCCGGTGAGGAGCTCAAGGCCAAGGCCCCACCAGAAATACCTGAAACTTATATAAGTTAAATTCCCAAGTTATAGACTCAGGGAACCTAAGACATTAACACAATTTCAACGGGAAGCTGGAAAACCACTAAGGGAAATGTTAAAATGATCAAATAGATATAATGATTTCCTTCGTGGCCTAAACCTTACTTGTTATCCTAAGTTGAGGTAAGTCGCGATCAGAACGACTACTCGGATAACTATTAATAGATCTTAGAAACCCTTGCCCCAATAAGGCTACTTCCACCTCACTTTTGATCAAGGGTATTGGAAAGAAAATGATACATACATATATATATATATATATATATATATATATATATATGCAGAACATTATATATATAATGATGGAGATTATATGATGAAATAAATTTTATATATATATATATATATATAATGTTACCTAAAATAATGCAGCATTATCTCATATACATGTTATATGTAGAACATCCTGTAGTGGATATTATATAGTAAAATAAATTATATATATATTAGTGGAGATTATAGTGGAAGAATTTTCATGTATATATATATGAAGAACATCATAAGCGATAGCAAGAGGAATTTCATATATAAATATTATGAAAAAGAAAACATTGTATTTATGGTGGAAAATAATAGTAATACTAACTTATGCTTATTGATTTACCCTGGCCTATAACATTTAATTGTGGAGGCGTTATTGAAATGCCTGGATTTGTATCTATTATTGAGGAGGTGTTATTGCATTTCTTTGATTGACATTCATTACTGAGAGATGTTAATTGTGGAGACCTTAGATGCCCTGATTTATAGCCACTGACTCGGAGGCGTTACCTGACTCATAATTGCTGATTATGGAATGACCAGGATATATACATATATATATATATATATTCATCAATGAAGGGGGGAGTAATGGAAAGGAAAACCGGGGAAAATTGGATTTCGATCCATGGTTTTATTTTGGGTTAGGTTTTGTGGTAGTGGCAAATAGGGAATGATCGGGGAAGGTCATTACGGCCCAGGAAGTTAAGGCCTACCTTCCTCTACGTTGGATGGAAGCTAGGTTGTTTTGGGTGGCGTTTTGATTCCTAGTACATTTGATCCTTCATGTTTATTGCATTGGCAAGAGGGAAGCTCCATAAATGGAGTGATGGTTTTTTTTCTTTGGATATTGTTAAATGTCTGCGCTGCTCAGCAAGAAGCTCCATAAAATAGAGTGATGGTTTTGTTTTTTTTTTCAATATTGCTAAATGTCTGCATTGCTCAGCAAGGAGAGAAGCTCCATAAAACGGAGTGATGGTTTTGTTTTTCTTCTGATATAGCCAAATGTCTGTGCTGCTCAGGGAGGATAGAAGCTCCATGAACTGAATGTCCAAAATGGTAAGCTTTCCGATCTTGATATCATTTATGTAGAATATTATCCATTTGAAGGCGGAATTGAAACTTTGTGAATGCATTTTAGTTGATCCTCCTACACGATCCAACTAGCCTTGTGTAGCTTGCACTGGGCATCTCAGTTGAAAGATTTTTGAAATTTAATGATATTTATCTACTGTCTTTCCCCCCAGTTACAAATAGAGTACGGTACATGTTTGATACTCTGCGAATTAGGAGTCGTGGCTGTTACAAAATGCGATGGGTATGAAGTGAGGGCGTTTTTGCTTATTCTTTTAATTCTGCAAAAAAATTACCAGAATGTTAGTATATCTTTATACAGTGCATTTGATAGATATAGAATGATCCTAGTATGCAATTGTATCTGCAGATGATGAAGGTTGGAATAGTCCCAACGTCCTGTTTGGTTGGTGTTTTATTTTGGATAGTTTTTGTAGATTGTTTCAGAATTGAGATATATACATATATATGCTACCTGGTCTGAATCTGACCTTTAACTAGTTAGTTTAAATGCCTGTGTATGAGTTATGCTCTCAGTACGTTACCTTGACAAGCCTTTGAAAAAATTTAGGAAATGACAGAGTTATTTTTGGACCTCCAGCAAATCAACGCATTGGATGGTTGATTTGTGGTTTGACCCTTAGACCAGGTGAAATACCATGTCTGAGCATCCCAGCATTGCCATACACCTTGGATTTCTTTAAGTCGTGACTTGCCAAAGGGTCAATACCCTGTGTGTGGAATAATCATAGGCTAAGTTTGATTTTAAATCGTGGCATACTTCATTGGTAGAATCCATATTTTGTTTTATCTGGACTTAGTTGTAAAAGTGATTTGACAAATTTGTAAAGTTTAGGAACATGAAAGTTTGTTATAGGGATACCAATCTGAACTAGTTGTGTTGCTCACAAGTTAATTATAAATGATATATGGTTAATATGGAACTGAATCAAGCCTATGAATAAGGCTTTCGAAGACGTAACACTCTTGTTGGGAAAAGTTTTAAGAGAGTTACTAGTCAACACTCATGTGTTTTACCTTATGATTCTGCCTCATCATAGTAATTTGATTATTATACAAAATTCTTACGGGTAGTTCTATTTCCTTCTCTTGTTATCATACAGGCTCTTACCTAAGGATTTCTATCTTAGAGTAATGAAGGAATAGGAACTAGTTGGTTGAATGGAACCTGGGAATAGAGAGGATAGGGTTATACCTTGTATTTAGATTTGTATAGAATTCCCTTCATGTATGTATAGAGGTGGGGAATAGCTGAGGAATACTCTCTGAGGAAGAGACCATAAAATAATAGAAATAATGTATGGCAACACTTATGTTGCGGAATTGTAACTTCTTAATGAAATAAATTTCACTGGATGTGACAAGCTTAGTGGACGTAACCCAAGAATTGGGTGAACCATGTACTTTGGTGTCTCCTTGGTTTGTGCCTAAATGTTCATTTTTTCCTGTATTGTTTGGTGTATTTATGGAATTGTTGTGGAACCTTATCAATGTATTTGTTGCTATCATAATGATTTTTTATCTGCACCTTGGTATTTCTTTTTTAAGGCTATGCATGTTATTTGAATATTGAGAATCCTTCAATAAATTACATTTAGATACTATCATTAACCAAATTGTTATTGTGGATCAAATAAATGTAAATAATATGCTATGGATGGGAATTTAAGTGCTAAGTCCCATGTTTCATTAGCTAGTGATAAGTAATGAATAGTCATTCAAAGGAGCACCTCTGTTTAAGGAGAGGATAATTCTATATCCTTGCACCATTGAAGATAAACTTGTTATGAAGATTTATTATCGAAACAATAACCACCTAGAGACCCATAGTTTAGTTAAGAGGTTTCGAGTCATTAAATATTGGATTGTATTTTTTATGAATATACTCGAATGGGAGGACACATGGATTTGCATCGTATGTATGGTTTTCCATCATGAAGTTTATGATTTTTATTATGACCAATATAGCTAGGAATGTCATGTCTTCCAAGAAAAGTTAAACCCTAAAGAATTGATACGAAGGGTAAATGTATGAAATATTTGGCCATATATTATGATTACATACATGTGTATGTTGTAAGTAATTAATGATGTTGCAGGTACATCCCCATAGTTAAATCTGAACTCACAACAATTGTTTTGTTGTATAAATTATTTTTACAAGTTGATTTGGTAGTACATGGAATTTTTTTTTGGAATGGAACTTGGGGGATGTTACAATTATGTAGTAAAATAGTTAATATTTAATATGTATGTAGTGATTTTATTGTGCCATATATGTTTATCTTGTAGATCAAGGCAAGACTAACTAATACTTAGGATATAGTTTTTTTGTGACTATTTATTTAATATGTGAGGATGGTTGAATGGAAATTGAAATTGAAATACAGTGTAAAATTATAGTAAGAATAACCATATTAATAAGATTAATATGTTTGGAATACACAGAAAGGAATATATTTGAGGCATTGAGATATATAATAAATTACTAATACCGGCTATGGAATATTAATTGAGACAAGAACTTTTGAGAACACTCACCCCTTCTTATTCATTCTCTGAGCACATTTCATAAGTGATTGTTTTCATGATGCTATGCTACCAAATTGAAAGGTTACTGCGATGTGCATGGTTTCACTCCAAAATAGAATGTCAACAAGTTAGGGCAGAACATCAACATCCAGTAGGACTGTTGTAGCCACTTCCCATTCCGGAATGGAATTGTGAAACAATTAGTGTGGATTTTATAACAGGCCTACCAAAGAACTTTAGACATCATGATTCAATCATGGTAGTAGTTGATAAGTTAAGCAAGTTTTCTCATTTTATTCCTCTTAAATCTACCTATAAATGTCATAACCCTAAAATTTCATAAAAATTAAAATTTTTTAAAGTGACATAAAATGTCAGAATTCGCAGTTTAGTAACTGCTAGCGGTTAATGGAAAATGAAACAGTTTAACAATTTGTAATGATTAGTTTCAAAATACAAAAAACTAATACAACTTTAATTTTTATAAGTTATAAAAAAAAGACTTGCATTTAGTTGCTGCTAGCTGTACTAATGACTTACTTTTGTCAAGTAGGTGAGAAACCATATTTGAAATTCGAGGCTTACTTAGCATTCTGCTAACTCAAATGGACTAGTGTTGGTTCTTACAGGTTCAATAGGTAAGTGTTTGAAGAAGTAGGAGTGTATTTTTTACATTAAGTTGAGAAGTACTTCTTTAGCATGATAAGATACTACAGTGTAAATTGATTATTAAAATGCAAGGCTCCGATGAGGTAAAGTAATTTCCTTCATTTTTTTGGATCTATGACAGTATTTTTATTTAAGCCATAAAGACTATTATTCTCATCAAACTTAGTGCCATTTACCCGAATGAGTTTTGCCAAATTTTATTTCTGTTGTAAAGATTATAATACCTAGTCAATTATAGATTCTTCCAGTGAGCATAGGGCTCATGATATTGACATATAAATACTTTTACTATATCATGATATTACTGCTATTGTCATGTTTAATACTCAAATGAACTGCCTTTTATGCATGAACATAATCCTATGATTTTCTAAGGTGAAGTTTACAATGGGTTATTAGTTTTACTAAGAGAAAATCTTGCATATAATTTGTCTTCAGTCACCTTGAAGACTATTTCATTATCAGCATCGATTTTTAAGTGGAGAAGTTTAGAGCCCTTCAGTTTACAAATAAACTACATATCTCTACCTTAACTCTTCCTTTATAGTTGTGAAGAATATCAACTTGTTTGATTGTATGCAGTTATGATTATCTTCCTGCACTGTTAGAAATCAAGCTATAAAATTAAATTTCTAGGTTATCGCCATGATATAAGTGTTATTGTAATAATACAATACCACATTATTTTATAATGTTACCATATAATTTTTCTTGTATCCTAAGGTGGATTTACTACCTAACAACTACTTCCATATAGTCAAAACTAAAGGTAAAACACATTATAAATTTTGTTCTTATACTATACTAGATCTAAAGAATGGTTTATATAATAGCATGATTGTCATTTTAAGCAATCTTAAGAACTAGTTAAAGGATCGATAGCAAAGTTAATTTGATGTGCAAACATAAGAACGTTATACTATGGTCGATGCATAGATTCCATTATTAGCAATGATAGAATTCCTTATTATAATCAATTTGCATGGTGTAAATTATTTGCAATGATATAATTCATCCTCGGTGTATGCAACGTTGACATTAGAAACGATCCTCGCATAGTTAAAATTTGGAAGGGCACGTGGTCTATTCTTCTCCATGCATTGGTGACTTAAAAGAAGTGAAACCCTACTTCTTGGCATTTGGCTCCGAGGGTTTGTCGGCCTGCAGGCTGCACTGTGAGGTTCCTTGCGGCCATGAGAGGCCTGCTCCTTCTCTCCTTGTTAGCTTTGTAGTATGCCTTATTGTGTGAAGTGGTTTGGGTATCTTAGTTTGTATACTCGATTTCTATTGTGAGTAATGTTTTTACTGTGTGAGTGGCTTTCATTGCTTGGCTTGGCTCGAAGCCTGTAAAGGATTTTACCTTGTCACTGCTTATTTCTTTCCTTGGCCTCGTGGAACTTTTAGACTGTTTCTTGCTGCCTCTATCATAGAGTTGGCTTAAGGGTATTTCGTTGCTTCCCGGTTTTGTGAATTTGAGTTGTACGGTCGTATATTCTCGTCTCTGCTTTCTTATTGCTCACAGGTAAAAATTTTAATCTTTATTCGAATTTTCTTTTGTCAAAAATATTATTTAGGTTAGGGTTTAAAACTTATTAACAGAGTTTTAATTTATCATTTGGAACTGTGTTCTTGTATGTACCTGCAACGGCTACAAGATTTAAGTGGAAAAATCAACCTCATGCTTCAGTGAACTTCGTGGCTTCCAACTGGTAAGCCACGATCTCAATGTGGGTTCTCCCTACTTTTGATATGGGTTGTTGGATGAAGTTTCCAGTGGTTGGAAGCTTGGATTCGGATTCTCCATTGGTTAAGATATTTAGTTAGTTTGTTTATTATCCATTTTTTAATTATAAACCCTTGAGATACTTCGCTGGGTAGCACAAGCTTGTGAAGCTGTGATGTATAAGTCATTTTGGTGAGACAGTTTCAGCCTTAGGGATTAATGATGTAATGTTGTTTGTTTTTAAAAATTTTAACGAACCTCCTTTATGCTAAGAGGTTTTTAAAGAACACCTGTCTTGTTTATTTCAGTTTCTCTTTTATGAAAGAACTTCAAGAAAGTGAAGTCTGAGAACTGGGTTTTACTTACCATGTCTGTAATGTAATTGGTTAAAGTTTAATATAAATATTTTTATGTAAAATGTTTTATTTACAGTTTTTGGGTTTGACCCTTCGATTCTTACAGGCTATAAGCCAACTTTTAATTAATGTATTTATATTGTACATGGTTTATAATTACTAGTGTAATTTGTTCGTTATTTACCTGTATATTTTATTCATTACTACTCTGTAAATTATAAATTATTTTGAGCTCTGTTTTAGAAGATAATGGTAATTTCTAGAACTGAGTTAAAGGAAATAATATAAACCCTATAGTGTTATGAAATTCTCGTTTCTACTTATAGTGTTTTTTACTCTATTTTTCAAATAGAAAATAAGAATGATGAGATAAACTTACAATTAAAGTTTTGATACTACTTTTAAGAAAACAAAATAGGAAATCGTGCATAATTTTTACAGTCTCTTACCTCTAAATTAAAGTTAAGAAATACTTAGGGTTTTCATTGACTATCAGTAATTAATATGCAAAGTTAATAAAAGATTCCTTTGATTCTAGATGTAACACACTAGCCTGTAATGTTAATGTTTAGAAACAATTTTACTAATTATGTTTCTTACATATTTTCTTAAATATTAGTTTTCTTACCTTACTTCTGTTAACTATGGTATTTATATTTTTATCAATTAACTAATACTGAAATATTTATAATATTTACTGTTTCTTTTATACCTATTTCTTTTTATTTAGTTAGTTACAATAAATCAAAGTAGTCAATACATAACACTGATATTTAGTATAAATTAAAAACTTTGAAGTAAATTATATCTACTGTTCATAATCAAATAAAAGAATCCTATCTACTGTTTATATTCCAAATAAAAAATCATATTATTTAAGAAAGCCAACTGTGCTAGAGTACGACCTGAGTTCAGGTGTGGAAAAACACAACTTGAAAATTTAATTTCTATCTGCTTCAGTAAATACATACTCATACCCATTTTTGCTATAATCTATAATTTTACTCAATCTAACATTTCACACTTACCTTTCATTCATAAACACTAAACATTTAATGTAATGTCCCCGAGAGTACAAACTTTAATTTTAGTTATATACTTGTTATTTAATTATTTGTTTAATAATTTTGGATGATAGAAAAAGGAAAACCCTGCCAAAGAATCCGAGAAGGATTATGTAATAAAGAAAAATATAAAGGGGAAAATAATTTTGAAATAGGAAAGTGGAAACAACCATGTTAAAAGAGGAAACATGCATGCAACAGAAAGGGACAATGTCCAGGCTAACTTCAGGGAAACTGTCATAGGTGACAAAAGTGCCTTGATGACACTGGACACTCCCTGGAAATCAGGGATTTTATTAGCTCCATGAATTCCATGAGGAATGGGCTGCCAAAAAAAAGACCTAGGCAAAAATTGGGATAAAGAGAAGCATATGGGGGAGGCAGGATGCTGCTTAGTATGCTGAACACTTAAACTCTTGCTACGTGAGCACCTGTGTGTTAGGAAATACTGTGTGATCCAGACCTGAAAAGTGAAGTTGTGGTTAGCCGTCCCTTCTGTTGGCATGTCTTGTTTGGCTTGGGGGTGACTTGGGAAGCAGGAAGCTGAACCTAGTCTACGGTTGGGAGGAGCATGGTTGTTTCCACTATATTCTAGGCTACAAGATTTTACAATTTCATTTTCATTTTATGAGTTTTACGAATCTGAATGTGGTTACATACACCCTGAATGAAATAGTAGGAATCTTGTTAAAGTTTCTCTTAAGTAATGCAATACTACGTTTGAAGATATCAGGTTTTTATGAAACCATATTGATATGAAATTAATCATGATGTTAGTTTTAAGTATATTGCATGTCATGGGATCGTACACTTTCCTGTACAGAATAATCAATTATGTTGTTGTTTAAGCAGTACTTTATTTAACTTAGAATACTTGATTTTTTTAGCACCATATACATTATGTTAATCTGGGCAATGCAGCTCTAAGTAAATTATGGTGGTAGAGATATTAGATGAAATGCTCCCTTCATACCAAACTAAGGGTCTGAATGAACATATGAAAGTAGTTATTGTTTATATGAATTTAGTTCCCTAGGTTCTCCCCTCTACAAGATCACAGACTAGAGGGTGGTAGAATCCATTTTCCGAACTCTGTACTGGAATGTTTAAACTTTGGGTTTTCTGTGCAGTAAAGAAGAGTCTTGTTCGAACCCACTAAGAGGATATTACCTCATATTAGGGCCTCGGCTCATTAAGGAGCTTTGGAGAAAATTATTTTTGCTAACCGTTATTTTTAGAGGCTGGGGTTTTGGAACACGCAGAGCCTTGTGTTTTTGTTTGGTTTGGTTTTTCACTTAAACCCTCTGTTTTAAGTTAGTTGACTATTTGAATGCAGAAAAAAGTTTTACAATTAAGAAAACCCTCGAACGGATCGACATACTTCTAAAGTCTGAGATTTACATCACACAAAACCTGGAAATCAGCAAATTATAGCTTTTAAATTTATAACAGAGAAAATATTTTAACTAGAGTTTGAGAGCTAGTAAAAAGCTTAAAACAAAGAAGGGCATCAAACTCAAACCCCCGGAGGGCCCCCCTTTTCCCTGAACAACTAAAAATCATTCTTTAACTAAATCAGCTACCTCACAGCAGAACTATTTACTTCAAGGGAATCCCTTTCTTAAGAAAAAAAACAAGGAAAATTTCTACGATTTAGTCATAGTTTTTTACATGATAAAAAGACAAACATTTTGCAGGCCGCATACGGGCCTTCCGTACGGTTCATCTCGTAGGGTTTAAAAAAAGGGGGGGAAATTACTACAACAAAAACAATTACACTTTAGCCCCATGTTAGGGTCTTCTCTTATCAAGAGAAGAACTCTTCCAAACAAAAACATTTACCAGTAGAGAGACCGGTGAGGTGCTCAGAACCATCTCCCTTGTCATTCGAGCCTCATCATCTGAGGAAGGAGCATAGTATGGGATGGTTTTTCTTACTTGTTTTTGTTAGCGCTAGCTGAAATCCATGCAACACCTCCTTGACCTGCAATAAAAGTAGGGAACGGGCTTTAGTTGTCACCTAGCACCCTCTTCAAAGTAAAAGAAGCTAGTTTTAAAAACAAAAGGAAGCGCAACAGGGTAAGGTAGCTCACCTTATAATAGCGCCTAGAAACTTGTTGAGCAGCAAGCCAAAGTGTCAGTTCATCCACCAGATGTTGATTCCCTTTTGTAAACGTAGATATATCCTCACTCCATCTTGAACAAAGACTTTTTTACTCACGGGAAAGGGGAAGCTCGCAACCCTATCACTCATTCCTCACCATATGATTGTTGAGCGTTACACCCTTAATCCTTGTTTCCAGATCGCCTTACCTCAACAGTGAGCCAGAGCATCCACTCACAGACTGGGACAGGAGTTTGATTTTATTTCTATCTCCCTTGATCGCCTGCACAGGATTTGGAACAACCGTGGTGCCCAAGGAGGAAGATGGCGAATGAGTTGTGCTCAGACTATGAACTCTGGAGGAAAACCACGAAAAATATTTTAGGATGAACGTCCTGTGGTGAGTGCCAAAGGCCAGGAGGGTTAAAATATTAGAGTCATGGGAGTACAGTCTCTTTAAGGGTGTATTACCAGCAATTAATAAAAATCTCCAGTTAAACCGATAGGGGCTAGGCGCACCCCTTCCCAGATCCACGTAGCATGTTCCTTACCACAAGTCTAAAGCTTGTTCTTGACCTGTCATTTACATCAGGCACCGAGATCCTTTGGAGTGCCAGCGAATCATGGAGGTAACAAATGTTTAAGAACTAGATGAAGAGAAGTGTGGCCCTATACACCATGAAGATCATTAGAATCATAGATTTAAAACCTTGACTTTATTGCAAAGAAATCTGATACGTTGCGACCTGCACTCCTTTATGCCTTGTATTAATTCGAGGGTCTTTTCCATTGAAAAGCATTCACACTATACATGTAGGGACATCGCTGGGATAAAATAACCCATCAAGAATGCTAAATTGATTCTTTTAGTGGACGTGTCTGGTCCGACTTCAGGCCATTTCAAACCAATCATACCGGAGAGAGAGACCTTCCCGAGCATCACAATGTATGAAGCAATAAACTAAGCTATACCATACTATTTAAGGTATCTACCTAAATGCAGGACGAATCATATATTGAGATAGATTTAATGCTTCATGTAGAATTAGACATAGGGATTATCTTCTCGTTGAAGTTATTTCGTTGCGATCTGCACTTTCTTATTACTCCTTTTATGCTTTGTATTAAACCTTATTCCTCAAGTATTCATTGGGCATGGTTACTTAACCCCCCCCCCCCCTTTCCAATGTTTAGTAAACTATTTATTTGCCAATGGACAAAATGGACAATACACTTATGCAATGATTAATGGTTACCCTGATTTGTTTTTATATAGCTACTCATAAAGCCTCGATAGTTTATGGTTCGAAATGCAAGTCGACCATTCCATGCCTTTGGTTAAAAAAATTTAAGACAAGCCAAGCACACTTAGATTAACCACCGAGTTATAATGTTACCTCTGCAAAGGAGCTTTAGGAAAAGGTCATGTTTCTTACCATGTGGGGCCTCCCCAGCACTTATGAGTTGGTCGGAGATCAAATTCCTTCCTAGCCATTGAACCCACTTGTCAAAGAGAAAGAAAGAGTTAGCTGGAGCTAAGTAAGAAATAGCCATACGACACTATGTACTCTCCTCTAATGAGCAGAAGCCCCTGAATCCCATGGAACATTAAAGGTTTCAAAGTGTTATTCAGAATTGGAAGACATAAACTTCTCATCCCTTATTTAGTAGATTTCAAAACACTGTGTACAAGGAAGGGAAAAAATAAAAGATAACTTTGGGGGGTTGTTTTTCCTTTGATAGTTTTTTTTTATGGTATTTGAAAGATTTTTTTTTTCATGTGGTACTTGAGGGATTATACATTTAACATGCACGCAATAGATAAACTACGATTTACTTAACAAAGACAGTAAAAATAAAATAGAACCTGTTGAGGACAAGATGACAACAGCTTAAGGAGGCCATTCCTCCCTACCAATCTCCTGGAGAGTGCTCAAGCAACACTTCCGCAAGACCCCCGATCCTATTCCTAGTCTTCTTGGCTTAGAACTGGGTGGAGAATGCAACTATAAAACCTATGTCAACTGACTGGTTCAATTACCTCAGTAATAAAATTCTGTTGTTAGCAGTATGATCTTCAACTAAAAAGCTGCAACTAGATCAATCTCAGCAGTTATCCCCTCAAACACATTCGAGACTCCTCTTCATTGAATTTCTCTTGAGTAAATTCATTCACCCTGAATGATCACTTCTCTAGAATGAGCAGCCTCAGCTCTCTTCAATGGGAAATTTTATAGAGAT
>LPNX010859522.1:84616-100753 GCA_001517045.1 Pseudotsuga menziesii | reverse complement strand
TATATATATATTTAAAAATTCACTGCCGTCGCTTAAGCGACGGCTCTATCTGTCGACAATGCGATGCTTCTTGTTAATACGCGTCGCTTAAGCGACGGTTCCTAGATGGATATTCAATGTTTTTTTTTTAAAAATCAGATCTCGCTGTCGCAAATGCGACGCTTCTTGTTAATACACGTCGCTTAAGCGACAGTTTCTGGCTGGATATTTAAGGTTTTTTTAAAAAAAATTAGATCTAGCTGTCGAAAATGCGACGATTCTTCTTCATAACCGTCGCTTAAGCGACACCTCTTAATGTCGTTTTTGCGACGCCTTGTCTTGATACCCGTCGCTTAAGCGACAGCTCTTAATGTCGTTTTTGCGACGCCTTGTCTTGATATCCGTCACTTAAGCGACAACTCTTAATGTCGTTTTTGCGACGCCTTGTCTTGATATCCGTCGCTTAAGCGACATCTCTGTCTGTCGTTTATGCGATGCTTACTCTTTAGAGCCATGGTTTAAGCGACGGTTATACCTGTCGCTTATTCGACGGTGGATATTTAACCGACGGTTAGTTAAGTGTCGCTTAACCGACGGGTATTTAAGTGTCGGATAACCGACGCCAAGTTTCCGACGCTTAAGAAAAAATCAAAGTGTCGTACATGTGACAGGAAAGTGTCAAAAATCCGACATGACGGCCGTCGGATTTTTGGTTGAAATGTAGTAGTGAAAAGAGGTCAACTCAGAGACACCTACACATCTATACATTCTTCTCATCTTTGATTAATGCAAGTCTATTTGTTTGGTTTATGGAAAATGTTTTATAGTAAGAATTCAATGAGTTGATAATTTATTTAATGATTCAAGCCTCATATTATTTTAATCCGCAATATCATATTTTGAATTACTTGTGGAAATTAATCCCAAGCTGTAGAACAATTACACTCACAAAATTACTAGTCAAACATGCAAAATTCCACAAAAAGGAGACCGAATATGGAGCATAAAAAAAATTCTATTGAATAAGTGTACATCATCCAAACTCATGAATTCATAGCCTTTCCAAATATATAATTATATCATATAGTCGAAATCATAAGGATTCTATTTGAATTGGACAAAAAGCAGGCTTACTAAACTAGCCAAAATCCCCCAGAGGTGCATAAATCACTTTCCTAATCTGTCAAGATGCTCACGAATTGGTTGAGTGAGATGTATGAGATGGTAAGTGATGGAAAGAGATCAGATCCATGATTTTGGATGGAGAAAAAAAAAGAGTATAGTTGGTAAAAAAACAAGGTAGTTACTCCAAGACTAGATTTTCATTTTTGCCTTAAAATTATTGAAAAGCAAAGCAACTCGAGAAAAAGTAGAATTGCACTTTTAATATTCTGGAATGACTGCAGAGATGTTAGAATATTTTCCAATATATTTCTAAAGTGATCCTTTATCCATTTTTATCATTTGTTTACTTCTAGGTGCAATTGGATGCCAACTAGCATAGTAATGAATCTAGGAATAGGACAAAATTGACAAATTAATGTCTCCTAAGTGTAAATGTGGGTTTGATTATTCTAACACCCCCCTTAAGCCTGAATTTATGTAAAATATCACAAAAATATATCATATTATAGGGCCTATAAACAAGATTTAGTCACCCTTTACATACTACTTGTCCATACAACCAAGGAAAGAGGCAAAACCCAAGGGGAAAATCCTCCCTTAAACATGGGCATGAACAAAAAAATTGGAAATCTTGTTATCAATCATTCTTCAACACATGATAAAAAATTCTCAACAGTGATTTGATATTATTGAAGGTCTTCTCATAAAAAACCTTAGTGAAGATGTCTACTACTTTCTCTAAAGATGTGCAATAGAGCCGAGAACTGGTACCATAGTTCATATAGATATCAATGTGTTTGGTTCACTTTATTTGAACTGGATCAGTGGAGATTCGAATGGTGATTTGACTGTCACAATATATTACAGTGAAAGTCTCTTATTCAATCCCACACTCCCCAAGTATTCCTTGCCACCACAAACATTGAGTAGCTCCATTCAAAGCTCCTCTATACTCTTCCTTTGTAGATGAGAGTGCAATGGCACTTTGTTTCTTACTTGACCAGCTGATTAGTCCATATTTAAGAATAAACAAAAATACTGAATTAGACTTTCTATCAGTGTTATCACCTGCCAAATCACTGTCAGTAAATCCAACTAACTCTAAGTCAGATTTTTCTACATGGAAAATCCCATGAGTTCTTGTTCCTTGAACAAAGTTTAGGATTCTCTTGGATTCCATCCAGTGGATTTCATGAGGCTGATCCATGTGTCTGGAAGCCACACTCACTGCATAAGAAATATCCAGTCAAGTATGATTCAAATAAATCAAACACCCAATCAACTGCCTATACAGTGTATTATTTACCAATGGAGTAGAACTTACTTCTTCAAGCTTAATCCCAAAAAGGAATGGAGTCTTGTCTTGCAATTCTTCATGTTGAACTCATTGATCAGATCTGTAGCATACTTATACTGATTTACCTTGATCCCATGGGTTGATTGAGAAATTTTGAGTCCCAAGAATTGACTCAACATTCCCAAATCTGTCATGGAGAAGGTATGGTTCAGCGCATCCTTCAAGGAGGAAATCTCTTTCATGGAACTTCCTGTCATCAATAGGTCATCCACATACAAAACAATAATGATTAAATAACCATGTATAATCTTCAAATATACATTCAGATCAGACTTGAATCGAACAAATTTATGTGATAGCAAAAATCCATCAATCTTGGCATACCAAGCCCTTGGGGCTTGCTTTAGCCCATACAATGATTTATTTAACCTACACACCAAATAAGGATTAGACAAAAAAACTTCAGGTTTCTGCATGTAAATATCTTATTTCATATCTCCATGTATAAAGGCACACTTCACATCCATGTGATGCACCTCCCATTTCCTTGAAGTTGCAATGGCAAAAGCTAGCCTTATGGAGACCATCTTTGCCACTAGTGCAAAGGTCTCATTGTAATAAATACCTTGAAATTGTGAGGATCCATTAGCTACCAATAGTTCTTTATATTTAAAATTTGAACCATCAACATCAAATTTGGTTTTATAAACCCACTTACACTTGACTAGATTTCTTCTTAGGGGGAGATTGACTAGTTCCCATGTGTCATTCTTCTTGAGAGATTTGTATTCTTCCTTCATGGTTGTTTTTAATATTGGATCATCTGATGCATATTCATATGTCTGAGGGTCTAATTCAATAATCAAATATAAATTCTCAATAAATAATGGATCTTTCATAGAAAGGGCACTCTCAAATTGAGATCTAGTCCTCCTAATGTAATTAGGATTCTCAGCTAGGTCCCCAGATGCATGAATGGTCCTTCCTGCCCATTTTGGTATTGTAGGACTATTAGGATATGCAATTAAATCATCATTATCAGATATATCAGAATCAACAAACTCATTAGTCTCTTCACTTACATTCAGTGGTTGTGGTGATGAAGAGGACTCTCCAATTTCGGTTGCTACTAAAGGATCTTCTTCAAACTGAACACTCCTTTCGATGAAAAATATTTGAGTGCTAAATTTGATCAAATTATAACCTTTGGAATATTAATAATACCCAACAAATAGTCACTCTTGACTTTTGGGTTGCAAATCCTTCCTCTTTTCAGTTGGAATTCTAGCTCAAGCCTTTGAGCCAAAACTCCTGAAATGGATCACATTTGGCTTGTGCCCAATCCAATATTCGAAAGGAGTGATTCCATAAAGTTGCTTGTGAGGCACCCTATTATAGATATAGGATGCATAGTGTATTGCTTCAGCCCAAAACTTTGGTGGAAATTTTGTTGAGTCCATCATACAGGTTTCCATCTACTTGAGAGATCTATTCTTTCTCTCACCAACACCATTTTGATGAGGTGTGTAGGGAATAGAATTTTGCATCTGGATACCTGCATATTCACAATAATGGATGAAATTGGACTTGAAATACTCTCCACCATTATCAGATCCAAGAATCTTGAGTTTCCTCCTAGACTGGTTCTCAACCAAGGCTCGAAAGACCTTGAAGAGGTCAAAAAATTCAGACTTATGCTTTAGGAAGTAAACCCAACAGTACCTGGAAATGTTGTCTATGAAGGTTAGGACATATTTTTCCTAACTCATGGACATATGAGGGAATGCACCAACAATTTAATTGTGGATTAACTCAAGGGGTGTAGAGGTTCTCTCATCACTGACTCTCTCATACTTATGCTCTGGGTGTTTTCCTAGGGTACAACCTTGGCAGACTCCTTTAGAAAAGTTGATCTTTGGTAACCCTATGACCATGTCTTTGTCTCTCAAATATGAAATATAATTGTAGTTTAGATGGAAAAATATCTCATGGCAAAGCTTGCTTGCTTCATTAGCATGAGTGAGATGATCAGAGGGGTTAGAGAAGGTAGGAAATCGAAAAACTTGTACACTTTCAAACTGTGATCCACAACACCTTTAGCTATGAATATACCATTCGAAATATTTGAGATTTCAACATCATTGGGAGAGAAGACAACCTTCTTAGGAGACCCATTGTGGGTCATCTGAGACACTGACAAGAAGTTAGAAACAAGACCCGGGACATAAAATACATCATTGAAAGAACCATGGTCAAGATCAATCCTACCCTTCCCCTTACTATCAGTAATTGAGTCATCTCCCAAAACAATTTTTGGATATTTCGAATCATCAAGAGAGGAGAAAGTCTCCCTTGTCAAAACCATGTGCTTTGAATCTCCAGAGTAAATGATGAAGGTATATGATCTCGAAGTGATGGAAACCAAGGAATGAACTCTCTCCTTTTCCTCTAAATTTGATCATCCTTCCCTCTTCTTTGCGCATTTAGGAAGGGAGATGTTGTTCCTCTCCATGAGTTGAGTCAACATGTCAATTTGCTTCTTCATACAATATCTCTTAGGATGATATTCCTTACTGCATTATGTGCACTTTATCATCTCACTTTTATTCTTTTTCTTCTGGAATTTCTTCTTAGAGCCTAAGGACTCTTCTTGAGATTTGGAATTGTATCTCTTTTTTTCCGGTGGCTTCTTTGAATTGGATTTCTTCTTTCCTTTGGAATACATATTCAAATATCCAGCAACAAAATCTTGTCCTTTGCAAGGTTTGATGGTGCCCATCATTACCAATTTATCTTTCTCCTGAGTGAGGGATTCCATGAAGTCAACAAGCATAGGCATATTCTAGGCTCGTGTTGTCAATTTGGTGGAAAGGAAGGTCAAAACAAACATAGAGTAGTCAGGACCAATATTTGAAAGTATGTTCAAGACTAGTTGCTCATCATTCTTTTCAATTCCACACTATTTTAATTGCAGAACACAGGCCCTAAACTTGGAAAAGTAGACTTGCAAGGATTCAAAGCTATTGGGACTCAATCAGATCAAATCATTCTCGAGTTGATGTACCCTCATTTCATTTTTATTTCTAAATAGAGTCTCAATTTTATCCCAAACCTCATTTGGTGATGTCAATCCATCAAGATGGAAAAGAAGGTCCCTTGCAATGCTCAAACACAAGAGACCATAAGCATCATCCCTCTTGTTGTGCCATTTAATTTTCTCTGTTGCTGCATTGGGATCAGCCTTAGTTTACATGGTCACTTTTTAGAGGCCTTTACTCCTCAATAAAATCTCCATCTCATCCTTCCATTCAAAAAAATTGAATGCAGTCAAGATGATCCTTTGAGATTGATCCATATGTCAGCAACTGCACCCTTCAACTAGCAGAATGCGGTCCTAGTAAGTGATGTCGAACCTACAGTAAAAATTTGGAAGGATAAAAATTGAACTACCAAGGCTCTGATACCATGTGGAAATTAATCCCAAGCTGTAGAACAATTACACTCACAAAATTACTAGTCAAACATGCAAAATTCCACAAAAGGATACTGAATATGGAGCATAACAAAAGTTTCTATTGAATAAGTGTACATTATCCAACCTCATGAAGTAATAGGCTGTCCAAATATATAATTACATCATATATTTGAAAGCATAAGGATGCTATTCAAATTGGACAAAAAGAAGGCTTACCAAACTAGTCAAAATCCCCCATAGGTACATAAATCACTTTCCTAATCTATCAATATAATCATGAATTGGATGAGTGAGATGTACCAGCTAATAAGTGATGGAAATATATCATATCCATGATTTTGGATGGATAAAAATAAGGAATATGAGTTGGGAAAAAAAGAAGGCGGTTACTCCAAGACTAGCTTTTCCTTTTTGCCTTAAAACTACTGAAAACCAAAGCAACTCGGGAAAAAGAAGAAATGTACTTTTACTATTCTAGAATGAATGTAGAGTTGTCAACATATTTTCCAGGATCTTTCTAAAGCACTCCTTTATCCATTTTTATCATTTTTTGACTTCTGGGTGCAAGTGGATGCCAACTAGCATAGTAAGGAATCTAGGAATAGGAAGAAATTGACAACGTAATGTCTCCTAAGTGTAACTATGGGTTTGATTATTATAACATTACCTTGTTGTATTTATTTCTGTTCCATATTCTCCATGTCCCACCTGGATAAGGAACTGTTCATTTACAAGATTGAAGCATATTTATAATGCATGTGTGGAAATCAAGATATTAGCTCACAAATTTTGGAAATATTCTTGTAATATATGATATTTAATTAAGTCTTTACATCACACATAGTTGAAAGAATAGATAATTCATTTGTATTTAAACAAGTGGACCCTATCTACCTTGGAAAAAAAGTAAAATCCAATTTTCTTTCCAAAATGGAACACCCTGAATCTATGTTTGAGTATTGAACATCAGAGGGATATTGACAGTTTTTTTATGTACAATAGCAATATATCGAATTTCCTCCTCTAGATTCAACTTCCAAGATGAATATAAAGTACCTGGAGCAAGAAGAACCAGTGTAGCTCCTATCTAGTGATGACTAACTAGAATATCAATTGGTGAGATTTAACATAATTGGAATAACAATCATGTAAATGTCTATATTATAGTAGTGATATCTAACATCATATCCTAAAAATGTTTCCCAAAAAAGGAAAAGCCAACACATGAAAGTAATGAAAAATCCCCCCATAAAGCACTAAAGACCTACTCTCTGGCAGTGTGCTTGCCTTCTGCAATGTATTATGAAGTTGTAGATGAAACGTAAAAACTTCTTAACGCGCGTAATAAATTTAAAATTCCCACAAGCAATTCGTTGCCCACATTCTGATAAGTAATAATAAATAGATTTAATAATAGATAATGTACATTACAATGAATGACCTGCTTAAATATAGCTTAAAAACATTTATTGAGGAGTCACATCTCCTCATAATTTATAAACAATGTTTATTTAGTGATTATTGTAAGTTGTTAGATATTTATTATTTTATGTTTGCAACATTGTCTTCCCCTTAAGGGAAGCTTTGGTTAGTGAAGGGATTATCAGTTATTTTTGTTCGTAACATGTTCTCATGTCTCTCTGAACCTGTAGCTCGGACACTTGATGAAACATGACAATATAATTTGTGAATCCCTGAACTAACATGTCGAATTTTTCCTCGGAAGTTATCCATCTGATATTTGCTTTCATCGGAGCTTATTCTTGGTTTCCTTATTGAATACATCTTCATGTTTTTTGTTTAGGTTATAGATTTTGCGTTTTTTCACATCTGAATTATAACTTCCTTATTTATGTTCATTTTGATCCTGTCGTTGGTAAGAATGATTTTTATAGTTGGGGTGTCGATAAGTATTTTTGAATGTTCGTTGCTTTGCTGGATTAACTTCTTTTTGAACTGTGATGAGGACTGAATTCGTTTTTGTTTCTTCTTTATCAACTTGAATTTGTTTTTCGGTGAGTCTAGATGCTTCCTTATGGATTTGTGCACTCTGAATCTTCTCTAACCTTTCATCTTACGATTATTTGTCCTCTTTTAACTTCTTGAATTGTTCCTCTAGTTCTTGATTAAAATTTCTCAGGTGTTGGTTTTCTTCCTCTCTATCCAATAGTTTTCCTTCGGTATCTCCGTTTGATTGCTCTGTCTTCTTAGTACTTTTTTAACTTCCTAATTTTTCCAATTAATGTCTTGTTATGGTTTCTTAACCAACATATTTATTTAGTGTTATTTGATGACATGATTTTGACAGTTGTAATCTCCAATTTTTGCGTCTTTTTAATGTCATTCTCTTTCTGCATGAGTTCAATAATCTATTGTTGAATTTAACCTCTCTCTTCTTCTTGACTTTCTAATGTTCTATGGACTTTCTCCAATTCAGTATCTTTGTCCATGATGAGCTTGTTTAGACGCTTTATTTCATCTTCCAAATCGTTATTGCTTCCATATGATGATTTGTCGTCATTTTTTTACTTTCTGATCTGGTATTATAGGTTTTGATTGTGAACTTTTAAACAAGAGATTTATTTATTCTTATTAGATAACATTTTCTCGTTATCTCTTCTGGTTAGTTCCAGGTGTCGATTTTGATCTTTTAATCGGCAATGTTCATTATCTCTTATTGATTTTAACAAATCATGCGTCTTAACCTCAACTTGTAGACATTTATTGGTCTCCTTATATTGCTCCAACTCTTCCAATGTTGCTTGTAACTGTGACTTAATTACTGAATATGTGTTTTCCATAGTTACGACTACAACTTCGCTTCAATTTCTCTTCTTTTATTTGACAATAAGTAGCTACAAAAGTGTAATAATCCCCGATCTGGTTCTTGGAGAAAATTCGACTTTGCCCTTTTTGGTATCTCCTCTCTTCTTTATTTTTCCAAAATAATAATTATAATAATATTTATTAATCCCTTTTGATTTTTTTCCTTTTTTTTGTTTCCCAATAGTTATTAAAATTAATAATTATATCTGTAATAATAATAATAATATATGTTATTATAATTAATAACAATATTTTAAAGATTTGGGATTAAGTAATTTTATAATAATACTAAACATTATTATTATAAATTAATATATACGAAGATTCGAAAATTAGAATTTTGAAAAATCAATATTAATAATATGAATTTTATTTTGTAATATTTAATTTATTAAATTACGTGTTGTATGTTGTTGGAAAATAAACCATCTACATCTTTTTTAAGAAACCATGTGCGGTTTCTATATTTTATTTTCTCTTTACTACTTTCTTTCTTTCTCTTTTTTAATTTCTCTCTTTCTTTTGAGTAAGGTCAAAAGACCTAATTCAAGGAAACCTTGACAATTTTGGCCACAAGCCAGAATCAGATTCGCTCTGAGACCAATGAAGTGAATGAAATTCGAAATCCCACAAAAACTCAAAATAGCCACAATGAATAGTAATTGAATGATGATTTTTACAATAGGAGAAAAGACCTTTTATAGGTTTAAACACACCATTTCAATGGAATGGTGTGACTCTACAATTAGGTGAGTAATATTACATTTAATATTTAAAATATTTGTTCTTAAATACTTAGATACATAACATTAATAAAGTACTTGGTGCAAGAAGAACCAATGTAGCAACTATCTAGTGATGACTATCTGGAATATCATTTGGTGAGATGTAACATAATTGGAATAAAAATCCTATAAATTTCTATATTATAGTAGTGATATCTAACATCACATCCTAAAAACGTTGCCCAAAAGAGAAAAAACAACACATGAAAGTAATGAAATGCCCCGATAAGCACTAAAGACCTGCTTTGTGGCAGTGTGCTTTCCTTCTACAATGCATTATGAAGTTGTAGGTGAAGGATTGAGTCGTTATGAAGATTTTCACATTTATTCTTTGGTTCTTTGAATGAAACATTTATATCACTTATCTCAAATAAGTATAAATCCTAAATATTTTATTAATATATTTCAATCTCTTTGTGCAAAACTATGTACAAAACAATTGCAAAGATATTGGTTGATATGATTAAAAGAGTCTTCTCTAATTTCATCCCTAGAGAATAGTTTGGATTTTTGCATAATAGGAAAATACATGATGTGGTAGGAGCAATGCAAGAAAGTTTACATTTCATAAAGGTGAAAAATATGTCAATTGTGGCGATGAGCTAGATTAAACTAGAGAAGGAGTATTGCGATGTAAATTGGCTTTATCTCAAGTTAAGGTTGTTACATATTGGAATGAGTTTACAAGTTGTATATTGGATTATGAGTTGTCTTTCTTTGTTATTCTCTACAATATTGATTAATGGATCCACTTCTAGACTTTCTTTCCTTCTAGGGAACTTAGGAAAGGTTGTCCCATGTAAGTTTTTATTTTCTTATTGGTCGTTGAAGGGTTTAGTAGGATGGTGAATGCTTTCAAAGTGGAAAGAAATATAAATATATTAAAATGGGTGATACCCTTTCTATTTCCCATTTATGTTTCATGAATATGTTATTAGGCATTAGAGGAAATTTCAACTCAAAATGGGCCTCCTAAGGAAAATTAATAAAATAAAGTTAAAGTAATAAAATAATATTTATTAATTTTGGAGGAAGAAAAGAAAAAAACTACTTTTTTGTTTATATTTTCGACATATCTACCTGTGTTTTTACTCAAATTTCGATCGGGAGAGCTCGTTGGATGCAGAATTAAATTCCGCATCCAACGAGTACCCACTCGACATACCTTTAACGAACCTCGCTACCCCAAAAACAAGAAATACCTGAAAAAACATGATGATGGTGTCATCATCACATTTTTTCAGGTATTTCTTGTTTTTGGGGTAGCGAGGTCCGTAAAAAGTATGCTTAGTGGGTACTCATTGGATGCAAAATTTAATTCCACATCCAACGAGCTTTTTCGATTGAAATTTGAGTAAAAACACAGGGAGATATGTCAAATATACGAACAAAAAAAATAGTTTTTTTATGATACCTATCCCCAAATTTATATTAAAAATTTGTGTAAGACCTATACGGTATTTGAAATTTTAAGGAATTTGATTGGCTAACACATGATGACATGGAATTTGAATTAGAGTTAAAAGGCCCATTTTGAGTTGAAATTTCCTCTAATGTTTGGTATTAGCTTGGTAAGGGAAAATGAAAGGAATCAATAAATTCTAGAGGTACAGAATAAAGTTATGGGGATGGAAGTGAATGCCAACAAATATTCAATAGTATTC
Source organism: Pseudotsuga menziesii (assembly GCA_001517045.1). Classification (NCBI taxonomy): domain Eukaryota; kingdom Viridiplantae; phylum Streptophyta; class Pinopsida; order Pinales; family Pinaceae; genus Pseudotsuga; species Pseudotsuga menziesii. The sequence continues at coordinate 89,602 of LPNX010859522.1, read as the reverse complement.
AATGGTATAGACGAGTAACTAGAAATTCAAGTTTCTCAAATTCTTCCTTTACCACCTCTTCTTTGACATTTCAATCAAATATCTAGGTTTTTATTTAAAATGTGATGAATATATATTTGAATATTGGTACTAGCTCTATGACAAAAGTATAGGTAGGATTACTAAATATTGCTTCATATGGTTATCATTGGGAGGTAGGTTGACCTTCGTCAAATTAGTATTGGAAGGCATTAGTTAAAGATTTCCTTTTGTTAGGAAAATGATTGGCATTGAAGGTATAGAAGAGGGATAGAGTGACAATAAGGGAGGGTCCTTGGATGTGATGTATAGGTAATTTCAAGCTATTTGAGCCTCTTAATGTTTTTTCTTTCTAGTGAAGATATTTATTGTTTAACAAATGTTGTTGAGCTAAGGACTAGTTCCATCTAGACTAAGGTTAGAAAACTGCTAGGAGTGGTGGTAGAATGGAATCAACTCATATATAGTCTTAAACATATTTTTGTAATTCTCCAGGAGGAAGAGCATGGAATTACATGCTCAAAGAATAAATCTTCTAAAAGATACACAAAAAGGTTAAGATGTGAGGCCAATTTGGAGAAGTATAAAGAGGTGGTGGAATCCTTTATGGAAAATAAAAGGTTGTTTGAAAATAAGGTTATTTAATGGCTTGCATCATCAAATAAAGTGCTTACATGGGTTGATTGTAATAAGAAGTCTTTGTAGGGGCCTAAAATTTGCATACTTTATAAACATAATGATGAAATTATTGATAATCTATTAGTGCATTCTCATTTTACGAAATAGGTCTAGAGATGTTCTAAAATTAGCATATAAGAAGGGTGAATGGGTAGCAGATTCATGGTTGTTTGTTTTGAAATATGGGATAAGGATAAATTTGTAATCAAAAGGCACTACTTTATGTTATAGCATGGAGTCTTTCTTGGCTAGAAACAAAATGAATTTTCAAAACAAGGAGGATGCTTCCTATTCAATCATGTTATCAAATTAGTCATGCTTCTGGAGGGGGCTAGAAACCTAGCAAAGTTACCTGGAGTCTTGAAAAATCCAAAAATAGAAAGAAAAAAAATTTATTGGATATTTTTAATGGGGCTTGTCAAGATTACCCCAAACTCTTGTGTAATTGGGGGCATTGTGTTTATGAAGAATAATCACAATCTAACATTTAAACTTGTTGTTGGGGAAGGAACAAACAATGGGGTCGAATTGTTTTCTCTCCAGTTGTTGTTAAGTATTGCCACAAAACAAGGCATCACCCAACTTTAGGTGATGTGAGATTCCAAGCTTATCATAGATTCGGAAAACGTGAAAAATAATTTGGAAAAATTACACATTTTACTCATTACGGCTAGAGTAAAATAAGTGACGATTATCTTTGCAAAAACTTTCTTTTGACGTGTATACATAGAACTAAATGAAAAGGTAGAATGGCTATCTAAACAAACTCTTTCACCACAAGTAGGTATTCTCATTATTGTTGAAGCAATGGAGGGAAGCTCACTTCTAGTCAAGTAACTTTCTTTAGTTGACTAAAATGGAATAGCATGATCATCATTCTTTATAATTGTTGTACTTTCTATTTTTCCTTTTGAATCTTTTAACATTAAGGCCTTATACTTTTTATTTTGATTTGGGTTATAATGCAAAGGATAGAAGGATGATTGGGATAATCAGACATCTCAAAGACATGTTGTCTCTTTTGGTAGTACTATTTGATTAAAAGAGAGATTATGTCCTCTAAGAGTGTTGGAGTAGCATGTTACTATGTATATTTTTATTTTTTCTTGAAATAACAAATATACACATATATTCTTGGAAAAAAATCTTGATCTTTATGCAATGAAGGTTGAAAGGACTTTAGATGTACTAGCATGGAACTTGAACCATATTATATTATAATAGAATAATATTTGTCAAGAAATATGGTTGGGAACTAGGAGGGAATATATGCACACATGTTAAGCAATGTAAGAAAATGGAAAATAAATTCATTATGGACTTTTAATACTTAGTGCAATATAATATTAATATATTCATCCTCATTTTTATGGTTACATTTTTTATTTTTTCATTACCATTAAGCAATGATAAATATTGGTCTCATTTGATTTAATAATTATTCATACAATTATTAATTTTCTACATTTGTACATAACAATACTACTTTTTATTCCTTGGGATGAGTGTCATACATCTATCTACCTCTCCAAACATGGTTGTAGTTTCACTTAACAAACAAGCGATGTCTAGTAACAAGTGGCAGCAAGCCAAGGTTCAAACAGATTTCAGAATCCAAGTTAGAAGATTTGCATAAATAAGGATGATTGGATATCCTAGGAAGTGGTGGTCACCTACTTATTTTGGTTTCGTAATGGTCCATATTCATTCCATGGCCCGACTACTCCATTCCGATGTAGGATTATGGTTCATTATGGAGGTAGTGCATCCACCTCTTGCTCACGCTTCTCTGCTTAGCACCCACTACTATCAATCATGTGCCAAGGTTAATTGTAAGGTCCTGAGCTATGACTTAAGGTGGAAGCAAAAATATATGGGATGGTTTAGATATCAACTCACATGTCCCTCAACAATGACATAAGCATTTCACATGTCCCTCAATAATGAGTACACATATACACATATACATATCCATCCATTGCACATGAGGCCCCTTAGGATGACCTTATTACATATACATGTATCCCCATATATGCCCCACCTAGGGTCATATTATATACACTTAACCCCATATATGCCCCCTCTTAGGGTTATATCAAGTAAACCACACTAAAAATAGAACCGTGGTGGATAGTGAACTCCCCTAGTGAATCAAATCCCCATCAACAATTTACTTCAATACTTAGAGAAAAAAAAAGACACCATTAAAGAGAATAAAACAATTGAGAATGAATTTTGATAACTTTCAATCACATAAATATAAATAAGAAGAAATCAAATACTACTTCTAATGCTTTGATGATGCTTTGATAATAGTTGATTAAATGATACCACGAGATCTAAAACTTGATAACTACAAGAAAATATAATCACAAAATTATTATAAGCCTTGTTTCTCTAAGAACACAACCATTTATGTGTGATACCACTAGATTTAAAACTAGATAACTACAAAAAAATATAGTCACAAAATTATTATAAGCCTTGTTTCTCTAAAAACAAAACCATATAATATGTAATGGATCCCATACCACCATGCCATAAACATCTCTAATATCCCAAATATTCAAACTTGTGACCATACTTTATTTCACTAAAATGTTAATAATATATTAATAAATTATGAAGGGGTGGCAGGTGCGGGGGGGGATCCTATTGGATCCCGGAGGACAAACTGAAAAAAATTTTGCTTGGGGTCTGGGTCACAAGACGAACAATGAAGCAGAGTGGATGGCTCTCTTGCAGGGGCTAGAACTTTTGGACTCCATAGATTCCTCCAGGATAGCGATATTTGGTGACTCAAGGAAAGTCATATAGAAAATGATCAATGGCTACACCACATGTTAAATCAAGTGCAGAAGGCCATATGACAGAATCACTACTCTCCCTTTGGATAATTATGAGTTCTATCATATTCTTCGAGCAAATAATGCCTCTGCAGACGCCTTGGCCAACATTGGGTCCTCCTTACCCCAAGGTCATTTTTGCCTCAATGACTTAGGTCAAAGCAATAATCCCATACCCTAATGTTTTTAATGTTATATTCCCCTCATCTAATCCACCCCATATCACTCCCCATTGGATTAATGGTTATAGACTATGGTTCTTTGCATGCTCCCTGCCTCAGCGACACGTGGTCTCCACTCACCTCCAGATCCTTCTCGTTCCCACCCACCTTAATTCACCATCCCCTCTAGAGTAAAATCTCATTCAATTCGCATGCTCCAGGTCTCATCACTCTCTGTGCAATGGCTCCTTGAAGTTTCCTTCCACCCCTTGCTCCTTATGTTAGCCCAAATATTTCTCAATTCACTGCAATCTTTTCGAGGAAAATTTTTCTCGCAGTAATCACAAGCGTCGATGAAGGCTATGCTCAGGAGATCCCTTGGGAATCCTTGCCTCTGATCAGGGACTTCATCAAGGAAAGACTAGCTCTTGCTGCGTTCTTGAACTGCATCTTCCCTTCACTAGCTGTTGGTCCGTCGTGGCATTCAATTGTAGGCTCTGAGCGCAGTATTTTCACATTTGGGCATTCTCCCTCTGAAGGTAACACTCTAATTTTTGGGTGCAATTGTTCCGGGTGGACGAAAGGAGAATTGGGAACTCTCTCTTGTAATAGCAAGACAGAGTGCAAAATTCTACCGCAAGAAATTATTACTCTCATCTCAGCATTAGGTAACTTGCCTTCCAGTTTTAGTTTTATTCGCTTTGGGAAGGCCCACAATCTCTCAGGTTCTGATAGGTATTTACTCAACAGTTTTTCTAGCCTTAATCTAGCTAACCCCATTTCTAGTCATGAAAGAATGTAGGCCTTGCAGACCTGAAGGCAAACCTAAGGCGTCTTTATGAAATGGTGGCTATTGAAATAATGGACAGTAGAGAGACAACTAAATAATTTAAAAATCTTGTTGATGTGGTTGGCTACACATCCTGTCATATTAGAAACCATGATGTCAGTATTGATGACATCGAGATGAATTTAAAGGAAATCATGGGCAAAGTGGATCGTATTCAGGAGGACCTTCAGCATCTGGTTCAAATGAATCAAGGAAGTCAAGCAAACGAAAACCCACCAGGGGGAGCTCAGCACATGGAGGAGGAATCAGTCATGCAGCCTCTGGGATATTCAGGCAACCCTTAATGAATTAGAAATCCAGCTTATGTTTTTTTGTTTACTTCTTAATTAGCAGTTTATTCAGGTATATACTACCTCTGTCTTTATCAGATATGTAAGAACTATGTTCTACTTATTTCGGTCAATTCCTTGGCCTTGTTTTGTCTTTTCTCTTT
>LPNX010859522.1:2251-84179 GCA_001517045.1 Pseudotsuga menziesii | reverse complement strand
TAAATAGGCTGATCATATATATATATATATATATATATATATATATTATGAAACAAATATATGTTAATATTCATTAGAGTAAAATTAGCTTTAGTCAATGTATTGAAGATAAGGTTAATAAAGATATTGTCTACTCTCATAATTTCAATTTTATATTATTGACTTTGTACTTTATGTGTTGTATTATATACACCTTTTAATGTTGAGTTACACTTTCATTTTCATTTTTTATAGCCCAAAGACATGACCTTTGATTTAAAATGCAAGATTTGACAAGACTTGATTATACACCAGTCAAAAAAAATTATGCCATGTTCAACTTCATATTTTGAGTCATGCCTTATAGGCTCGTTACGTGATCTAATGCCATACATATACATATACATATACATATACAAAATGTGCTTCGGTTCAGATTTGTGCCATGTTTAGGTAATTTCATGGCATGCTAGATTAGTGGACAATAAGTCTTTAATTTTCTCCAAATTGTTTTACTTGAAAGATGCATTCACTTATAAATATCAATAACCAAAAATATATTCCCAAAATCAGAGTATGATTCCATACATATACACACTTATACAAAAGGTATTGCATTTTAAATTTGCACCATCCTTGGGTAATTTCATGGCATGCCAAATTAGTGGACGGTAAGTCTTTAATTATCTCCACTTTGTTTTATATGAAATATGCATTAACCTGTAAACATTAATAACCAAAAATATGCGGCCCATTGTTTGTTGGTTGAATCGTAGGTTGAGGGTGATTTCTAGATGGAGTCTAGCTTTTGAATGTTGCTTACCATTATAAATAAATTTTCTAAGGAAAAAAACAAATCTTTAATAACTCCTATGGTTTATACTAATAATGATATTTATCTATTTATTTATCATACATACTTAGAGTTGATATATTTGTATCACGATTTAATTATGCTTAATGTGTCTAGTTTTTTGTTTCATAAAATCTTGATAGAACAAAATTTATCTATAAATGATGTAACAAGGTTACAACAATTATTTGGTTCAAACACAAGGTGAAGGAAAGAGAAATCAATTAATATAAACCATGTGGAAAACTTGGTAACCTCAAAACATACAATTTACAAAGAACAATTATAAAAACAATACATACAACAAACAATAATCCAATGCAAAAAAAACAAATCAAAACCATTTGAAAATCAATCATGAGTGGCAAAGTGGTCATAGTTGAAAATATATAATCTCTTTGTTGTCCCCTTGTCACAGGGATCATTGCATCTTTGATTCTTCAAATGTGGCAACAATGTAACAATGCTACAACAATTGTTTGGATCAAACACTAGGCGAGGGAAAGAGAATTCAATTTATATAAATCATGTGGAAAACTGAGTCACCTCAAAACATACCATTTACAAAGATAAATTATAGAAACAATACATGCAACAAACACTAAACCAATACAAAAATAAAAAAACAAAACAATTTGAAAATCAATCATGACTGACAAAGTGATCTAATTTGAACATATATAATCTCTTAGTTGTCCCCTTGTCATAGGGATTATCTTATCTGTGATTTTTCAAATGTGGCATCAATGCAAGGATAATAAAAAACATATATAGGGATGCCTTAAAGAGTAATAATCATGAACTAGAATGTAAACAATCATCCTCATGCTAGTTCATGATTCACTAAAATAGGAGTAGAGAGTAGCTTAGGGTTACCAAAATAGTACTATTCAAGGTTAATGAACTTGCATTAATAGTAGCATATGTTTCAATAATTAGATTATTTAGGTTTGGAATTAATAACTTGTCTTTTCTTCCCTACATATTACAAAAATGAACCCTATGATCCAAATAAGGAAAATGATTTCCATCAACAACATGAATTATTTTGATGACAAGAGTGGAAAAGTTTAGTTGTGATATTAGACATCTAAAGATAATAATCTAATACAAAGACTAAAATAATATTGCACATCTCACAAAATATCAACACGAGATGTATAGTGGTAAAACCTTTACATTGTTTAGAGGAAACATCCACTCTCCCTTTATCTTTATTCTAGCATAAAATACTCCAAGATTGGGTGTGTTCATTTTAGCAAGTACATAAGTGGGTTATCTAGGAGAAGTTGTACAACAAACATCTAACCATGTGGAGATATTCTCTCAACTCCCTTCCAAATAAGATTTGACAAGATCCATAATATTAGGATCTCATATCAACTTGTGGCACAAGAATAGGGTTGAGTATCTAACTACCTAATAAAAATGTCACATATATGTTTTGTGAATTTATTAAGAATAAAATGAAACATAATAATCCAAGTAGTTCGTCTAACGTAGCCATCAAATGCACAAATTTGGACATTAGACTTGATATTGCGTATTCTAACATCCCCCTTTAGCGTTGACTAGAGAAATGGGTACATGATCAAAGAAATATGGCATTACATAATATTCCCCCTTAATGACAACTTTAAAAATCCTTAATAAGGAACAAAGTGTTTTTCTCAAGGACAAGCAACAATGAGAATGATGAAGAAACCATTTCCAAGTTACAAGTAGATCCTAATAAGGTTATGTTGCAGCTGCAACCATTTTCCCAAATTTGTAAAATTTTGGACCCTCCTTTTGATTTTATCTAGCCCAGGTGTGTTTAATTTCTTTAAATCTGTCCTGGAAGTCCAGTTTTCTCTGCTTAAGAAATTGATTGTCGAAAGCCCAGTCAACTATTTTTTTCCACTATTTCGGAGGTTAAATGAACTAATATTGTTGCTACCCAGCCATAAGTCTTTCCAGCTCTTAACGTTTTGATTTTTCATTGATTTTAATTATCGCTATTGGAATATTTTTTGACAAGCGATCGGAGGTTTAGTCCTCTATGACGCCACTATTTTCGAGGGCTTGTCCTCTGCATTGTTGACACTGCGGAGGCATTCTTTTTTAAATTTCTAACCTTTAGCACTTAGTGGCTCCGATCGTCGATGTGGAACCATAGTTGTTTGTGAGTCTGTCATTGCGGCTGTCGATCAGACTATTTACGCCAATGTGTTAGTGATTAGTTTTTTCGATCACCGACGCATAACTATCGATGGCATTTACTGCTCGGGATCGCCAAAAATATAGAAGTTTTGAGGTTTGAATCATCGACGCATAGTGCTTATAGCTTCCGATCGTCGATGATTTTTTGTTATCATGGAACCCATAGTCTGTCTACTTACCGTCGTTGCGGCTGCATAGTTATCTATCTGCCCGATGTTTAGACGTTCCGTTTGCCGATATATTTGGAGTCCGCCGACGCATAGACCTTAGATCTTTCGATCGTCAACGGTTTTATTTGATCGTGGAAGCTGTAGTCTGTCTACTTCCCACAGTTGCGGTTGCGTAGTGATCTATCTGCCCGATGCTTAGTGCTTCCGCCCGCCGATAGGGTTTCTTCCCACTGACAAAGTTTTTTCCCGCCATCTCTTTTACCGAAGGTATTATTTTATTCTTATCCTTGTGAAAAAAAACTGCGTATGCTTCGTCCTTGTCGAATCGAGCTGTACCATCATGCCCGGCTGTCCGGATTACATTTGTTTGGTTTCCTATCGTGGAGGGTTTTGGGTCGTCCCTCCAACTGCATAGCATCTTTCCAGGTAGGCCAACCACGGTCCCTTTCTTTTTTATTTCTTATTCGTTGTTTGAGAACCATGGTCTGCCCAAGTTAGGTTTTCCCATAGTTTGTGCCGATTGTCCATTAGAAAGAATTATTAACCTCACGATAGGCTGGTTTGACAGTGTTATTTGACGGTAGGGTTTTTGTGAGCCTGAGTTTTTGAGCCATTATGGTTTTTCCATCCTTGCCTAAAAGATTAGGTAGTCGATGCGGACAAGCGTTACGCTGTCCACACCACCTATTTTGAGGTAGCTTATGGCCATCCAGGGGGGGTTTCAGTTTTCATATGCGCTTACCCTATCTTTGTGGGACGACGAAGATTTTGAGGTTGTTCGAGTTGGGAATTTTTGAAATGAGAGAACAATATAGGGTCTCACGTTTGAAGTTTACCATTATTGATAGTGTGGTTCATGTTTTATTGAAAAATTAGATTACTTTGATTGCAGTCCGGATTAATGATGAGCTTTCTATCAGGGTGGCATTTTTAACGGTGGACTGAGAGGATTTATTTTTCCTTATCATTTTCTTTTATGCATTAATACTCTGTATAGTTTATTTGTGATAATGCATATGGAAGAGGTAAATAGGTTGTTACAGTTTTCTTCATTACTAAAACACTAACTAAAAGCTCAAATGTTCTAAGAATATGTTGTGTTTATGACAGGGTGACTATTTCAAAGGAGATATGTCTAAAAGACAAAAGAAGAAGGCCCCTGTTGCCAAGGTAGAACCAGAAGTTGAAATAATCACCAAGGTGGAATACATATATGAAGATACCAAAGCTACCACTAGGCTAGAGCCATATTATAAATGGGGTGAAATATATAGGATGATTGTAAATTAGAATGTGCCTGATGTGGGATTTGAAGAGCTAACTATTTATGCAAATATCGAGAAATCAGCTCTTATGAAGGTAGCCACAAGACCTGAGTTGTTCCCATGCTCAGAGATGATCGGTTGGATTCTGCCTAGGGAAGATGTAACTACGATGATCCTCGAAAATACTGCCAAACAAGGATATGCTGCATACAGTCCTGCATATGTCTCAATGGCATATCACCTGCCTCCTGCTCAAATTTACCTAACTAAAAGCTGGTTGAAAGAGACAAATTTGGACCTAGTTGAAACAATTAAGAGAATGATGATACCAGAAAAAAAATTTCAAACCAAGCCATCAAGATAATATGATACAACCACTCTCTGGACCCCTTACAAATTTATTGCACTAATGCTAAACAGGATTTTTGGGAGAGCTCACGGAAAGAGATTCCAATTGGGATGGATGCCAATTATTTTCTATGTGGCCACTCAAGGAACCATATTCAATTGGGAAAACATAGTGTCCAATAGCCTCTTAGCATGCATATCTTCATCTTTGGGAGGAGTGTCACAGAGGAAGTCATAGTTCTACATGAGCTCTATCCTAGTTGATTGTATACTATGTACCCAATATTTTCCATCCTTGAGGTGTAATTGGGATAGGGATAGGACCCTGATATACACTGCATATAAATTATTTTGGACATACAAATACCATGGCTACTACAGAGAAATATGTGAACATTTCATCATGCCATTGTACACTCTAATTTTCCTGACCCAATGCAACTGCATGTCCGAAGATGTGTTCAAGGTCATTGAGGAATATGGAGATTACTATTTAACTGAGAAGGGAATGTATATCAGAATGTATGGTGGCTCCAGGGCACCTTCTTTACTTCCCAAATATGCCACTAATTATGTGCTACATAAAGAGGCAGTTAGGCAGGTATATCTTGATGGTGTGGGGAGTTTTTTTTTCGAGCATAAAAAATGAAGCATTTCCTGCCATACCTTTCTGGCTAGGGAGTTATAAGTATTCAAAGGTAAAACAGACTGCAGAATTTGTGCAAGAGAAAGAGCACTTCCATTTTGGTGAGATGAACTTTCACAGGAATGACTCCCGAAATAAGGTAGCAAAACACTGCAAAGAGGCAAACGTTCATTCCAAATACACCAATTTCTAGGACAAAGATGAAGAAACCTTCAGGAGTGCAAAGAATATGATTGCCTTGAAGAAGAGATTTAAACAAAAAATCATTGTTGTAGGCGGAAAAGGAAAAACTGTACAGAAGACTAAGACAGTTGAAGAAGAAGAAACCAGAAAGAGAGAAGAAGATGCTAGAAGGCTAGCACAAGAGGCAGAAAGTTGGCTGAAGAATGAAGAAGAAGAAAGAAAGAGAGCTACAGAAGAAGCAGCAAAGAAGGAAGAGGAGGAGAGAAAGAGAAATGAAGAAGAAAAGATAAAGAAAAGACAAGATGAAAGTGAGGTTCTAAGATTAACAGGATCTAAAAAAGATCAGCAGACTACTAACCCGATAGATACACAGGAGGAACATGATCATACAAATCAAGAGAATGGACAAGATAATCCTGATCCCCAGGAGCCTACTGCAACCTTTGGCAACACTCAAGGCCAAGCTATGTTTTCTAGAATGAATTTGATACCTTTCATGCAGAAAGAGGGGGAGGAGATACTTGATTTCAACACCATTTTCTATGACAAAGAGAAGAAAAGGATTATCAAAAGAACCGAGAAAAAGGTTGAAACAAGAGGACAATTAGGAAAGATGATCACTGATAAGACTGTGGTGTATGGAATAGAAGCAGATCTGAGATTGACAGTGAGATCTAGGGTAGCACTAACCCAAGCTACTGAAGATAATGTAGATAGGCTGATGATGGATCTTGAGCAGTCCAAAAATAATGCAGCTCAATTAAAAGAGACACTGAAGAAAGAGAGAGATGAAGGTCATAAGTTGAAGAGGAAATTTGAGGACATGTAGAATGAAGTGAGGACTTCAAAGACTAAACTCTAGACTCTGTGGGATAATAAAGAGTCTTTTTAAAATCCTGTAGGAAAAATGGAAAAAGATGCTCAGAACAGCTTAGCAGAATTACAAAGGTTGTAGTTAGAGCATCAAGTATTGAAATCTGAGAAAGATAACCTCCAGGTGTCCTATGAAACTCTAAGTGTAGAGAAGAACCAGTTGCAAAATAGGGTCATGGAGTTAGAATCAAAGAAGGCTGCCACTAAAGAAAAAGAGAAATAGTATCAAATGCAGGTAGCAGTTTTGGAGGGACAAAATGCTTCATTAATAGCATCACTGAAAGATGCCAGTGAACATAAGACAGATGTCTAGCCTTTGAAGGAACATGTGCTAGCTCAAAGAAGAAGAATCCACCAACTGCAAATGTGTATTGAGGAAGAAAGATGTAAAATCTTACAGATGGATGGCAGATTAGAAGAAATCTTGGACACCGCATCTTATTTTGTGGATAGATCTCAAGACATTATGGAGATTTTGACAGGAAGGATAGAGTGGATAGAAACAAATGAGGAACCCCCTGCGGAGTTACCAGCTAAAGATCGACAGAGTTTAAAGCAGGATTATGATTTGTTGGAGTTTGCAATCAATACTGCAGAAGAATTTAAGAAAATGGTAAAGAAAATGAGAGGAGCATGTGCGGAATACTACAGAAGAGTGCTAGTCACGTACAATAGGCCCCAGGTTTCTGCAGAAAAAAGATTGTATATGATACCAAAACATGAGCTGTTCATCGAACATATACAGAACAAGTATCAGGAAGATTAGCAGGAGATCCAACAAGTCAAGGATCTAGATGAACTGATTATGAAGAATGCAGTGGCTCACGCAGCAATAAGTATCCACTTACTAGAAGAACAGCTGCACCTGATTCCGGAAAGAATAGAATTGGTTAACAATCAGGCTGCTAAGTATGAGATAAATATCCGTTTTCTTGAACCCTCCGATTTTGAAGGCATAGCAGCAAAGGCCCAGGCGTGGAAAAAATTCATAAATGACCAAGCGGGCCCATCTTCATAAAGTGTCTAAAAGATTTTTGTTTTAAAATGTAATTTATTGTATAAATCATGAGCACTTACTAAAAGACAAAATTTTGAGATCGAAAGGTTGGGGAAGCCCAAAAGTCATTTGGGGCAGCCCAAAGGTTTTGCTTTTTTGTATAAATATGGGAGAGTTTAGATGTAGAGAGGACTTCTTTCCCAAGCAATTTTTGAGAGATATTGTAAGAAGAACTACTTCCTTTTGCAATAAAGAATTACAAGTTTCTACTGGAGAAAGTTTGGTGGAATGTTTCAAATGCTTTGCTATGGATCAGTTGAATGTGAACTATTTCGTTTTCAGCTTATGTCCATTAACTGTGAGATCGTTCTAACTCATTGCATTTTTGTTTATGTTATGAATGTCTTATAGTTTATTCTGTGAAATTTCCACTGTGAGTAATGAAGGTTGTCACAAACAATAAGCTATCTTGTTGTTCATATTTCTATTAATGTTCATGTGTTCTGGAAAAAAATAACAGCTATCTGTAATTTTCTTAATACATGCACAGAAATACATTACTCATTGATAACTGATAATTTTTTGCTCCCTGGGGATAGGTTAGTTAGTTGTAGTTATTTTTCTGATTGTTTGTGATTTAGATGCGAGAGAGTTAAGATGAGAGATAAGAACCTGCGCATCACATTGTGACACTCTTAGTTATCTCTATCAATTTGCATTTTTAGATAGGCACTTGCACATCATACTTAAACACAAAAAACTTAAAATAAATACAGTGGACCAAGCCGTAACCAGTAAAACCTTTTAAATTTTTACCTTACCTACAGTAGCCAGACCGTAAACCATACGGATTCCCCATACCAAACAGTAACGGGCTAGTTGGGAACGTTTATTGGGGATAATCCCTAACTTTTGTTACCTGCGATTTTCCAGGCCTCAATAGTTTTTGGTGCTAGAAGGAGGGCCACCAGTGCATGGATAGCTAAGGAAACTCATTTCCTCGAAATTACTCCACCAATGATAGTTCTGAAAGTAGTTTGTTTCACACATCTACTCCTGATGATAAAGAGAAAGGGTATATGTATCTTGCAGATAACGAAGTGGTTGATGATTTAAGAAGAATCACTAGGGAATATGCGAAAAATATTGGAGGATTACCTATCATTTATGTCTTACCGAGAAGAGAATATCAGAAGAAAGATCGCCCTAAATTAGAAGATTCAGTGTTGGTAGAATACCTTGAAGAACTGGTAGAAGAATCCCTACAGGAAGTTGACCAACCTTTGAATAAATTGGGTCCAAATTCACCTTACTATTCACCTGTCCATACACCTGTTCAGTCACCACCTAATTCTCCACTCAAAATCATGGCTCATGTAAATGCAAACCAACCACCTCCACCACTTGCTTGAAAGGCTAGGTCACCTTTAAACCTGGTAGCTCCCTTGCATGATCTTCCTCAAGATTTTGACAAAATGTTACCCAAGTTTGAACCAGGTGAAGGAATTTTGGTAGATGATCATTTACAAAGTTTTTACCTGGATATAGAAGGATTATGAGCTGGGGAGCATGAAGATGTAGTGTGTAGATTGTTTCCCCACACTCTGAAAGGAAAAGTAGCCTCATGGTATTTTACACTTCCTACAAATTCAATCACAGATTGGAACACATTTGAGAGATTGTTTAGAAGTAAATATGCAGTTCAGAAAACTCATGCAGCTTTAATGAAGTGGAGAAAGAAAATAAAAGGTAAATGATTTTACTCAAATATTTGTTGCTTACCTAAAAAAAATTACTACATTAAATAAGCCATCTGAAAATGCTCTGATAGAATACTATACTTCAGCCCTTGGGCCTGATCTAGCCATGTTTTCCAAGAGATCGGTGAGACCTACATTAGCAGAAACTTATGAGGAAGCTGAGAAGGTAGAGGCTGAGTTGGAAAGCATAGAAAATTATGCCGAGCAATCGGGAGAAAAGACTTTTGGATGCAAAAAACATTTATTACTGACTAAGCCTAAGGACGAGCGATCACGAGATTTTGAAGATGATGCAAAATTTATCTAATAGAGTGATAGATTTAGAGAAATAAAAAGAGGCTCACAAATCGTATAAGCCTTATTATAAGAAAAGGGAAGACAACAGTCAATCTAAGCCTCCTCCACGCAATCCTTCAGCAATGAATTTAACTGATGTAGGTATGGATAATTATTGTACTTTTCATCAACAGCCTCATTCTGAGAAGAATTTCCCACAATGGATAAATTCTATGACGTTGGTAATGAATCAGTTATTGGACTCCAAACTAATAGAAACTGATAAGGAGTAATAAAAGGACAATCAATCCACAGAAAAACATGAGGAGGATGCTCTAGTTTTATGGGACTGTGTCTCATTGTTTGATACAAAAGAGGCAGGTTCTATGAAACAAGAGGAAACATTAGAAACCAATGTGACAACAAGAAGTTAGGGTTTGTTAAAAGAAGACAATTCAATATTTCCTAAGATTAAGAAGCTTCAAGAAAAAATGAAGAAGATACAAAAGAACACTACAAATGTTAAAATACTGGAATTTACCATTTCAAGTCAAGATCCAAAGAAAATTAACATACCTGTTAAGCCTGTTGAAGATAAGATTGATAATTTCAAGAGATGTCTCAAAGAGAATGAGATGGGGTATGATATTGTGGAAGACATTAAAAAGGCTAAAGAAAATATCTCATTATTTGAAATGTGTAATGTACCTCAGCAGAAAGAAAAATTGTTAAAAGAACTTAAAGTACCAGAAGAAGAGCTTCCCACTGACAACCAACCTAAAGAAGAAGTTGGTGAAGAAAGTGTGGGAGGTAAGTCTAAGTTTAAAACCCCACCATTTCTCCTAAATTTTGAGATTTTCAACTATAATGTGCACAACTGTCTAGTAGACTCAGGGGCATCAATCAATGTTATGCCACTTTCAGTCTGCAAGAGAATTAATGGACAGCCTAAACCATCCACTTGGCAAGCTATTCAATTAGACAGGACAACTGTGAAAGTAATAGGAGAAATGGAATATGTTCTAATTCACTTATCTGCAAATGAGAAGGTATGTCAGTACATCGATATTGTAGTAGCAGACATTCCAGATTCTTATGGACTAGTTTTGAGTCGAGATTGGTCAGCAAGGCTAGATGGATATTTTGCATCAGATTGGTCACATCTATGGTTTCCTCATAAGGGAAGTCCCAATCAGATAAAAATATTAAGAGAGCCTCAGATGAAGTACAATGTTACTCAGTTGGAGGGAAAAAATGAACCAGTGAATTCTGTGTTGGGAAATTACTTCATTGAGCTAGAATCGGGAAATTACCAAGCTGAAGAAGCCAGCAATATATCTGACACCTAGCCCGATCTCCTTCGATTTTCACGGGCTGATGAAATTGACTGTAAAACACTAGATTTAGTTTCAGATGCAGTTTTTAATTCAAGTTCAGTAGAAGTAGATAGTTTTTGGGCCCTTTATTTTGATGGATCTAAAACATTGGAAGGATCAGGAGTTGGTTGTGTCTTGATTGATCCAAAGAAAATAAACATTTTCTTTCTTATAGATTAGAGTTCAAATGTATGAATAATATAGCAGAGTATGAAGCACTAGTTCAGGGACTAAAAAAGGCAATAGAACTAAACGTGAAAAATCTGAAAGTATATGGAGACTTTGAAATTGTTGTTAAGCAAATTCGAAATGTGATACATTGTATTTCACCACATTTAAAAGCCTATCAAAATGAAGTTTGGGATTTTTATATAAACTTTCATGCATTCAATATTGTATCCATTCCTAGATTAAAGAAAGCAGTAGCTGATTTACTAGCTACCTCAGCTGCAAGGCTAGTACCTTCTAATAATAGATGCTCTATTGAATTACTTTTTAAGCCTTATGTTCTAGATATGATCACCAATTTATGGGTTTTTGACGATGATCAACAAATTTTGGAATGCTTGATGAATGATGAGACTTTTAAAGGAGCAATAATAGATGATGAAGAACATCAAGCAGAATTAAAGTTTGGGAATTTTATTCCTAAAGGAGTCAGGACCTTGGAATGAATGTTTGATTTAAACAAAAAGTTTAGAAAGCCAGTGAATGTTAAGACTCCTAGCTCATCCTTGCAATTTGAGCTAATAAATTTGGGGACTGAAGCTGAACCTAGATATGTAAATTTGGGAAAGTGTTGTTCTCCGGGCGAAAGGATTAAGTTCATTAGTCTGTTCAAACAATACAAAGATGTGTTTTCCTAAACATATGAAGAGCTTAAAACATATGACACAAAGATTATACAACATGTCATCCCGATTAGAGTTGGAGTCAAGCCTTACCAACAACCTTTAAGGAAGATGCATCCAAAGTTGGAACCTTTGATTCAGAGTGAAGTGAAAAAATTGTTGGATGCTAAAATTATATTCAAATTCAGACATTCATAATGGGTTTTGAATTTGGTTCCAGTAAGAAATAAATCCATAGAAATCAGGCTCTGTTTAGATTTCAAACACCTCAATTGTGCTTCGGATAAAGATAACTATTCAGTTCCACCCATGGAACAAATATTGCAGATGGTTTTAGGTTCTGAATTATTTTCATTTTTAGATGGATTCTATAATTACAATCAAGTATTAGTAGCTGAAGAGGACAGGCTAAAAAACACATTCAGGACCAAGTGGGGAACTTTTGCTTACAGGAGAATGCCATTTGGACTCATAAATGCTGGAGCTACTTTCCAAAGGGCCATGTATATAGATTTTCGCAGTCTGATTGGCCATAGTGTTGTGGTATATCTCGATGATGTCACGATATTTTCAAAAGAGAGAGAGGAACATGCATTCCATCTGAGACAAATTTTCAAGTGTTGTCGAAAATATAGTATTTCACTTAACCCTAAGAAATGCATGTTTGCGGTCATAGAAGGAAAGCTACTGGGTCACGTTGTTTCTAAGAAAGGGATCTCCATAGACCTAGAAAGGATTAAGGTCATAGAATAGATCCCTTTACCCCATAACAAAAAAGTTATGCAATCATTCATGGGGACAATTAATTTTGTGCGAAGGTTTGTACCAAATTTTGCTCAAATTGTCAAACCTTTGCAGCAGATGGTTAAACAAAGTATACAATTTAAAGGGACTGATGTGGAAAAGAATGCATTCAGTAAGATAAAAACATATATTTCTCATGCACCATCACTAAAAAGTTTGAATTTCGAAAAATATTTTATTCTGTACACTTTTGCATCCAATGATTCATTGGCAGCAGTGCTTACGCAGAAGGAGGATGGGGGAGATGAGTACCCCATATCATTTATGAGCACTGGTCTGCAGGGAGATGAATTGAATTATCCAACTGTTGATAAACAAGCTTATGCATTTTTCAAAGCGGTAAATAAATTCATACCATACATACTTAAGAACCGTACTAAGGTAATAGTTCCACACCCAGCTGTAAGATCTCTTTTTGTACAAAAAGAATTAGGAGAAAGAAGAGGAAACTAGGTAAAATCCTTACAAGAATATGATCTTGAATTCAAACCAGCATCCATAGTAAAAGGGCAAGGACTATGTAAACTAATGGCTGAAGGTAAAGACAATGAAGAAAACAATTGGGACAATGAAGCTGAGTTACATATGGTGGATGTATGTCCTCTATTCATAGCTCCAGATGTTAGATTTTTATCATTTAAGCTAGCATAACATTAAGATCTTTAACTAAGAGAATAATAAGCACAACAATAAAACACAAGAGACAATGAACACAGTGTTTATCCTTGGGTAAACCATAAATGGTGAAAACCCCACAACTTCCTCAGAGATAGAATCAGCACCAAAAGTAAAACCCGAAAACATAAAGATGATCTCCACAGCTTCTATCTCTCTCTCTCACTTGAGAGAACTTCTCCTCTCTCACTCATGCACCCCAATGAGTGAGTGTGTGTGTTATAAATAGAGAGGCTCACTCTCTATTTATATTCTTTCGTTCACTTGAAACCCACTCCAATATGTCGGCCTCACTTAACAATTACTTACTAGAGCCGACATCTCAAGGAGTGTCTAATAACCCTAGTGCCCCACAACTTATGGGGACTTTTCCCCCTCTGACCAATAAGGAGGTTTATCCTTAACCAAATGGTGGGGACTGTTGCCCCGAATTACAATGACTCACCTAGGGTCGACTTCTCTAGGATAGTCTAATAACCCTAGGGCCCCACAACTGCTGGGAATTTAACCCTTGACCAATAGGAGGGTTACCCACAATGACTTGACATGACTTATTAGATTATAGAAACTTCCTGGAATAAACATCGGAGTATGACATGACTCAATTACATTACAGACACATCCTGGAATAAACATCGGGGTGCAATACATAAGATATACGGATGAATGCATTACGAAGTTACAATTACATCAACACTCCGCTTAACTAGGAAGGTATTCTCTCGACACAATATATCAGCACAAGTCTTCTTCTCTGTATCATCTGTATCATCATCAAGTCATCATCGTCTTCAAGTCATATTCATCTTCAAGTCATCTTTATCTTCAGGTCATCTTCATTTTCAAGTCATCTTCATCATTGGATCTGGATCATCACTCGATCTGGATCACCACTGGACATCATCACTGGATCTGGATCATCACTGGATCTTGATCATCATCATTGGGTCATCATCACAGGTGCTATCTCTTGATTCTTCTCATCATAGGAATCTCTACAGAGCCAGTCGTTTTTCATGCTGGATGTACATCTACAGAGCCAGTCCTTTTTCATACTAGATGTATCATCACACAAAGCTAGTCCTTTTTCATACTAGATGTGGCATCCACTCAAAGCTAGTCCTTTTTCATACTAGATGAGTCTTCACAGAGCCAGTCATTTTTCATACTAGGTGTGGGATCCACCCAGAGCTAGTCCTTTTTCCTACTAGATGAGTCTTCATAGAGCTAGTCCTTTTTCATACTGGGTGTGACATCCACACAGAGCTAGTCATTTTTCATACTAGATGAGTCTTCACAGAGCCAGTCCTTTTTCATACTGGATGTGGGAAACACACAGAGCTAGTCCTTTTTCATACTAGATGTGTCTTCAGAGAGCCAACCCTTTTTCATGCTGGGTGTGGCATCCACATAGAGCTAGTCCTTTTTCATACTAGATGTGTCTTCACAGAGCCAGCCCTTTTTCATGCTGGATGTGGGATCCACATAGAGGTAGTCCTTTTTCATAATAGATGTGTCTTCACAGAGCCATCCCTTTTTCATGCTAGGTGTGGAATCCATACATACATCTGACAATGGAAGGAACCAATCCTCTCACCATGTCACAGCTCTTACATCCGACCATGGAAGGAACCAATCCTCTCACCATGTCACAGCTCTTACATCCGACCATGGAAGGAACCAATCCTCTCACCATGTCGGAAGGGCAAAACACTTACATCTGACCATGGAAGGAACCAATCCTCTCACCATGTTAGAAGGGCACAACACTTATATCTAACCATGGAAGGAACCAATCCTCTCACCATGTCAGAAGGGCACAACACTTATATCTGACCATGGAAGGAACCAATCCTATCACCATGTCAGAAGGGCTCACGAAATCATCACTTCCCTTTGGAGGGAACCTTGATCTGGAGAACACCAAGCTTCTCCCTGAAGTACTCAAACTTCACTCTAGCCATTTCTAGCATAGAATCACATCAAGGCTGATTACGTCCAAGTATAACCTACGAGCTTCGCCAGGACCGATTATATCCAAGGACAACCTATAGGACCATTTATGCCTAAGCAACCTACAAGATTCTCCGGGATTTATGCTCAGACAACATGTCTCACTAGATATGCTAGAACTCCCTCTTTCAAGAGATCTTGAGTTGTATCACAAACTGGAGCTTCACTGCTCCTCTCTGCATCATACCAAAAATTCAAGTCAGATCAAGCAAATCAAATAGTATTTTTCAAAGGAAACATACTACCTCCCAAATAGCAAGTGGAAACATCTTTTTCCTTGGCTGTACTCATCGCCATGCAGGACTCCATCCTGTCAACCAAGAGATCACACATGATCTCATACTAAAAAAGCACCCCAAAGTGCTCTTCCTATCAATGGAATTTCCCAATATGAATCTGTATAACCTTCCAGGTTAATCTTTTGATTCGTATCATACTTGCAGCCATCAAGTGAACATGTCTCAATGTGTTCACAACAAAGAAAGTATCTGGTCTCGTATTCGTCAGGTACATCAAGGAAGAAATTATCTAATGATACATCGTGGCATCAACTGAATCTGATGAAGCAACACTCAATAGCTTCAAGTTCGATGCCATAGGTATGGTCATGCAGTCTATCATCCTAAACCTCTTTAGGATCTCTACTACATACTTCCCTTATCCACACCTCCATGCCTAGAACGTAGTGCATTGACACATAACAGGAGCATCACCGGTCTTCTTCCTTCAACCTTGAAGCAAAGGTTGGAATCCACTTTACTCTTAGTAAAGCCTAGAGTCATCAATAATCTATCCATCCTATCGTACCATGTCGAACCTCAGGATCTTCTGCAGTCACTCCCTCTGTCTTTCGTACTCTATGCACTGAAACATTCTGTACTGGAGTGACAAGCATCTTCCTATGCTACTAATATTCTATGTATCCATCTAGGATCACTAGATACCAAGATTCTCTATCTTGAACCGTTTCAAAAGTTCTTCTTGCACCCATATGTAAGCTTGTCATCCTTTATCAACCTTGTATCAAAGGTTCATATCTTCATCAAGCTGCTCATGTATGTGTTATCCCATGGGTGTCTTCTGAGTTCGTACAAGTCCTTCTTTCATTTGAACACATGATTCTACCTGTCATGTGTCTTCACTTGCAGTGGCTGCAAATGTCTCTTCATAGTCTATGCCTCCTTTTCATGAAAAGCCTCATGCTACGAATCTTGCCTTGTATCCCATGATGTTTCCATCTACTACATGATGGAACTATGAACTTTCCTTCACGTATCGATATTGCATACTAGACATCATTCTTCTTGAACTGGTCTTCCCTTTGTTCTTGGAAGGTTCTACATCAATGAGGTCGCTACATTCGTCATATTATTTTTCATTTTGAAATGTCGTCACTTGTTCTTCGGAACAAGTTTCATCCTTCTTTGCTTGTAGCCAATTATGTATGCGATCTTTCCTACAAGTCAAATGCATTTGTATGGTTAGAAACATTTCATAAGGAATATTCATACTGGAAAATTCTTATGCATAAATATATGATCATGCAACTACTTTAGCCAATACAACATTCATCCATATCTCACGGAAACTTTTCTAGATGCCTTCCATCTCTACCAGGACAACATTGAGATTGTGCACTAATCCAATATGTCATCAAAGAGGTTTCATTCTAGATAAGTAGCAATGGAGAGTTGTATAGCACCATGAGCTACTTACCCATCACATGCATATTAGTAGTATACTGTCATTAATGCAAACATTATATCATGCATAATACATTAACTGAATATAAACAAATGCATAACAAAAACAATATCATGAAATGACAATTGAATACTTATCTTTATTTGTTTCATGGGTAGACTCCTTCTTGAACCTTCAGCTTCATCGTCTTCTTCATTCATGATAGCATCGTTTCTTATCCAAATGTTAAGGTGGATAAGAGGTGCTTCAAGAGTTGAGTTCGTCATATTCCTCATCGCTTGAGGGGTCTTCTTTGGATGGTGAGAGCTTGATCTTCAATTGCTCCCATCTTCTCTTCTCTTCTTATGAGTCGAGCTTCTTCTTCTTCCCAGAGTCTACTGAAAGTAATCACTTCCTTCTAGTACACATTCCTTGAATGAATGAATCCCATAATACTGGGAGGCCATTCAAGGTGGCCATCACCACTTCTGCATTCTTCACTTCTTCTTTTACCGCTTCAAGTTGTTCTTTGATTTGAGATACCCTTATGACTACATGGTCTCTGCATTCTAGATCTTCACATTCTTCAACTTGTTTTCTCAAATTCATCTTCTGATTTATGTCCTTCCCTTCAGATAGCTTGGTCAAGAAATCAAACATCTTTGGTGTCTTTAGGAAAGACATTTATGGTACAATTTTATTCATGATTGAATCAACGATGATCTTCTTGCCCTTGACCAAGTTCTTCTTGTGTAAGGCTTTAAGCCTCATCTCCCTCTGGAACTGGAATCTCTAAACTCATGTAGATGTCCAATCCATTTTCTTCAGAGAGATCATATACTTCCATGCTTGGAATTTGTCAACTTCACCAATCTTTTCATCAAGCTGGTGTGATAGATCACTTTGAAATGAGAACCTCAAATGAAAATAGCAAAAGATTAGATCTTACCGATTTGAGGTGTTCGTCCTGGTTCCGGAGCTGGCTGATCTAGGGTTTGTAAGAAAAACCCTAATTTTTAAAACTTGGAATATTTCAGATTTGATTGGATAGAAAGATATATCTCTTCAAATGGAGCTGTCCAATGTTCTCCTTTTCTAAAAACAGTGGAGGGAAGCTCCCGGAACAAGAAGCCCTAGTTTTCCAATTTCTTCTGCAGAAATACCTATCACTATTTCTATGATATCTCTGAAATTACTACTCCTCTATGTATGAAATTTCACACTGAGGTAACCTCACATGTCCCTGATCTAATAACATAAGTTTCATCAGAATTGGTTTCACCAATTGGGACTTATGATCCTTTTACCAAGGTGACATGTTACAGGACTGTTCAGAATAGCGAAGTTGTACAGAATGCCACGTGTCACTGGTTCATCTTCTAAGTATGAAATTTAGACCATATAAAGTAAATTCTGTTCCCTTTCTAAAATAGCTTCATTAATTCCATTTGGACATTTTTATCCCAAGCTATAACAATTTTCCCCAGGTGTCTTGTTTAGGGATGAATTCTGGAAGAGGTTGTAACCCTAACTTGGAGGGATCATATCATCCATAATATAGTGAATATGAGGCTGAATTTTGGATAAAGTGTAAATCAGGACTTTATCTTTGGACCTTGCAATTTTAAGCTCCTGATCCTTCTCCAATCTCTGGATATAGTGAATGTACCAAAACTTAGCAGTTTTAGTATTTAGGGTTTTTCTAGCTCGAGATCAAACTAGGGTTTGACTTTCCCGGAGTTTCACCCAACCAAATTTCTTGATCCAGGTCTCTAAACTTCAATTTTGATGAGGAGAAAAATCCTATGCCAGGCCCACTCAAAAATTCCTCTTCTGTAGAAAGCCCTAATTTCCGCATCGAATACTGAAAATGTTCAGAATCAAATTCCGCTTCAACAGAAAGATGCACCCTTCAATGGAGAGTCATCCTAGCATACTTTTGGTGATGGATTGTGGTGAGAGACCTAAAAAATAATAATCCCTAGATTCTATAGCTGCACAATGTCTTCTTCTCAGGTTAGCTCTGATACCATGTTATATTTCTATCATTTAAGCTAGCATAACATTAAGATCTTTAACTAAGAGAATAACAAGCACAACAATCAAACACAAGAGACAATGAACACAGTGTTTATCCTCGGGGAAACCATAAATGGTGAAAACCCCGCAACTTCCTCATAGATAGAATCAGTAACAAAATTAAAACCCAAAAACATAAAGATGATCTCCACAGCTTCTGTCTCTCTCTCTCACTTGAGATAACTTCTCCTCTCTCACTCATGCACCCCAATGAGTGAGTGTGTGTGTTATAAATAGAGAGGATCACTCTCTATTTATATTCTTTCGTTCACTTGAAACCCACTCCAATATGTCGGCCTCACTTAACAATTACTTACTACATCCGACATCTCAAGGAGTGTCTAATAACCCTAATGCCCTGCAACTTGTGGGGACTTTGCCTCCTCCGACCAACAAGGAGGTTTATCCTTAACACAATGGTGGGGACTGGTTCCCTGACTTACAATGACTCACCTAGGGTTGACTTCTCTAGGATAGTCTAATAACCCTAGGGCGCCACAACTGCGGGGACTTTAACCCTTGACCAATAGGAGGGTTACCCACAATGACTTGACATGACTTATTACATTATAGAAACTTCCTGGAAACAGACACATCCCGGAATAAACATCGAGGTGCAATACATAATATATACAGATGAATACATTACGAAGTTACAATTACATCAACACCAGATTCCTGGTACCAAGATCTAGTTTATTACCTTCAAGAAGGATATTTTCCAGAACATTGGACCTCCAAACAATGAATAGCATTACGTCTAAAATCAGCCTCATATCAGATCATTGACAGAGTATTGTTCAGAAAGAATTATGATGGAGTTTTTCTCAGATGTTTAGAACAAGAAGATGCAAAGAAGGTCATAATGGAATTACATGATGGGCCTGCAGGAGGTCATTTTTCCGGAGATACAACAACCCATAAGATTCTTAGAGTCGGGTATTAATAGCCCACACTGTTTAAAGATGCTCATGCTCATGTCAGAAAGTGTGATGTTTGCCAGAGGTGTGTTGGAAGACAAGCCAAAGCAGCAAGGCCTTCAAAACTAGTGATGATAACAGAACCATTTGAACAATGGGGGATTGATATCATTGGAGAGAGAAAACCAAATTCTTCCTTGCAGCACAAATACATTTTGACGGAAACTAACTACCTCATCAGATGGGTCAAGGCCATTCCATTACGCAAAGTGAATGAAGATGCAGTCATCGATTTCTTACAAGATCACATCATGACCAGGTTTGGGGTTCCAATTTCCCTGGTTTTTTATAATGCTACTTACTTTTCTTCTATTAGATTAACTGCATTTGCTAATGAAAGAGGAATTAAGTTGCATTATTCTGCAAACTATTACCCACAAGGAAATGGTTTGGCAGAATCTACAAATAAGAATTTGATTAGAATTCTAAAGAAAACCATGATAGAAAATCAAAGAAGTTGGCACTTAGCGTTACCTAATTCTCTTTGGGTTGATAGAGTCACACCCAAGAATTCCTTAGGTGTGTCACCATACACTCTTGTTTACAGAAAAGAAGCTATTCTTCCTCCCAACATTATGTTACCTTCTTCCATAATAGCTCAGGAGTCTAGAGGTACCGATAATGAAATCCTACAGATTAGAATCTTAATCTTTTGGAGTCGGAAGAGTATAGGTCCAAAGCCAAAGAACGATTTAAACATCAATAGGAAGTAGTGAAGCGTTGGTTTGATAAGCATAAGGCCGGAAACAAGGAGTTCAAAGTGGGAGATTTGGTTCTTAAGTGGGATCATCCACATGATGAAAAGGGGAAGCACACTAAGTTCCAACAGTTATGGGTAGGCCCTTTTGAGATTGCAGCCAAACTTGGCCCCTCAACTCACAAGTTGCAAGATTTACAGGGGTGGGAGGAGAACTTACTAGTTAATGGTTTAGTTCTCAAGCCTTATTTTTTTTTATTGATTTTTATTTCTTGGTTATCTTGTACATAAATAAACTGATTGGTTTGTTTTATTTTTTATTTATTTTATTTGTTTGTTTTTAGTTAGATTTTTATTGATTTTAATAAAGAAGCACAGCTTTTGGTTGCATGGAGTTCATCAGAATTCTAGATTAACTAAAATACTTGATTATAAGACTATGTACTATTGATTTATTTGAAAGAACTTCTTCTAGTTTAGCAGTTTCCCTAAATGGCTATGAACACATTGAAGTCCTACTTAATCCTTGTAAAATAACTCTGGATCAAAAGGTTTGGAATACTATTTCGAGGCTCCATCCATCTCACATTAAAAATGTCTAAAGGGGTGACAGCAAAAGACCCATGGAGAGGAAGCATGGTAAAATAGTATATTATACTTAAAAGAACCCATGCCAAGAATTGAAATCCAAACGGCAAGTAAGAGTCAAAATCTCTTAAGAAAAGCAATATGTATAAAAACAAAGTACTGAACCATATTAGTACAAGATTGCCAAAGTTCTTCTCCGTCTGTGAGCTGAAAATTAAATGCATCTCTCGCACAAAAAGACACTATGGATAGAGGAGCCTGAATAAAAAGTTCAGAAAGAAGGCAAAAAGGAGGAATCAAAAGAAAGGACAAAAGTCCAAAAGTGCAAAATGGCATGGGAATGAGGAACAAATGAATAATTCTATTTACCATATGCTACAATCCTATGGTGTCCAAGCTGGGAGCTACCCGAAGACAGAGGTAAAAATGAAACTCATATCCCTGGCCTCAAAAGTGTTATCTAGACTTTGAAATCTCGGTTTCCATTTTCCCTAAATTGGACTATCATCAATTATTAAAAGTACATACATCTGCCATTTGGAAATTCGCACATCTAGAAGAATTCAGCATGTTGGTATTTATTGTCAAAACAGTCTGTTGCTCAAAGAAGAAATCGTCCAGAGATTTGTGTTCACCAGGTAGTCGCCAATTGTTCCAGCTGCAACCTTTTTCCCAAATTTGTAAAATTTTGGACCCTCCTTTTGATTTTATCTAGCCCAGGTGTGTTTAATTTCTTTAAATCTGTCCTGGAAGTCTAGTTTTCACTGCTTAAGAAATTGATCGTCGGAAGCCTATTCAACTATTTTTTTCCATTGTTTCGAAGGTTAAATGAACTAATATTTCCACTACCCAACCATAAGTCTTTCGAGATCTTAACGTTTTGATTTTTCATTGATTTTATTTATCGCTATCGAAATATTTTTTGACAAGCGATCGAAGTTTTAGTCCTCTATGACGCCGCTGTTTCGGAGGGCTTGTCCTCTACATTGCCGACACTGCGGAGGCATTATTTTTTAAATTTCTAACCTTTAGCACTTAGTGGTTCCGATCGCCGACGCGGAACCATAGTTGTTTGTGAGTCTCCCGTTGCGGCTGTCGATCAGACTATTTGCACCAACGGTTAGTGATTAGTTTTTCCAATCGCTGACGCATAACTATTGGCGGTGTTTAGTGCTCGGGATCGCCGACACTGCAGAAGTTTTGAGGTTTGAATCATCGATGCATAGCGCATAGAGCTTCCGATCACCGATGATTTTTTGTTATCCCGGAACTCGTAGTCTGTCTACTTCTTCCTGTTGTGGCTACGTAGTGATCTATCTGCCCAATGTTTGGATGTTCCGCTTGTCGATAGATTTGGAGTTCGCCGACGCATAGACCTTAGAGATTCCGATTGCCGACGGTTTTATTTGATCACGGAAGCTGTAGTATGCCTACTTCCTTCCGTTGCAGCTGCGTAGTGATCTATCTGCCCAATGCTTAGTGCGTCCACCCGCCGATAGGGTTTCTTCCCGTCGACAAAGTTTTTTCCCGACGTCTCTTTTACCGAAGGTTTATATATTGAGGCGGGGTATTATTTTATTCTTATCCTTGTGAAAAAAAATGCATCTACTCCATCCTTGTCAAATCGAGTTGTACCACCGTGCCCAGCTGTCCGGATTACATTTGTTTGGTTTGTTATCGTGGAGTTTTTTGGGTCGTCCCGCCAATTGCACAGCATCTTTCCAGGTAGTCCAACCACGGTCCCTTTCTTTTTTATTTCTTATTGGTTGTTTGAGAACCACGGTCTTCCCAGGTTAGGTTTTCCCATAGTTTGTGCCGATTGTCCGTTAGAAAGAATTCTTAACCTCGTGGTAGGCTGGTTTGATAGTTTTATTTGACGATAGGGTTTTTGTGAGCCTGAGTTTTTGAGCCATTATGGGTTTTCCATCCTTGCCAGAAAGATTAGGTAGTCGGTGTGGATAAGCATTATGCTATCCACACCACCTATTTTGTGGTTGCTTATGGCCATCAGGGAGGGGGATTTCAGTTTTCATATGCGCTTACCCTATCTTCGTGGGATGACGAAGGTTTTCAGGTTGTTCGAGTTGGGGATTTTAGAAATGAGAGAACAGTATAGGGTCTCACATTTGAAGTTTAGCATTATTGATAGTGTGGCTCATTTTTTATTGAAAAATTAGATTACTTTGATTGCAGTCTGGATTAATGATGAGATTTCTATCAAGGTTGCATTTTTAACAATGGACTGAGAGGATTTCTTTTTCCTTGTCATTTTCTTTTATGCATTAATACTATGTATAGTTCATCTGTGAGAATGCATATGGAAGAGGTAAATAGGTTGTTACAGTTTTCTTCATTACTAAAACACTATTTAAAAGCTCAAATGTTCTAAGAACATGTTATGTTTATGACAGGGTGACTACTTCAAAGGAGATATGTCTAAAAGACAAAAGAAGAAGGCCCCTGTTGATGAGGTAGAACCAGAATTTGAATTCATCACCAAGGTGGAATACATATATGAAGATAACAAACCTACAACTGGGGTAGAGCCAGATTATAAATGGGGTGAAATATACAGGATGATTGTAAATCAGAATGTGCCTGATGCGGGATTTGAAGAGCTGACTATTTATGCAAATATTGAGAAATCGGCTCTTATGAAGGTAGCCACAAGACCTGAGTTATTCCCATGCTCATAGGTGATCGACTGGATTCTGCCTAGGGAAGATGTAACTACGATGATCCTGGAAAGTACTGCCATACAGAGATACACTACATATAGTCCTGCATATGTCTCAATGGCATATCACCTACCTCTTGCTCAAATTTACCTAACTAAAAGCTAGTTAAAAGAGACAAATTTGGACCTGGTTGAAACAGTTAAGAGAATGATGATACCAGGGAAGAAATTTCGAACCAGGCCATCAGGAGAATATGATACAGCCACTCTCTGGGCCCCTTACAGATTTATTGCACTAATTTTGAATAGTATTTTTGGGAGAGCTCACGGGAAGAGATTCAAATTGGGATGGATGCCAATTATTTTCTATGTGGCCACTCAAGGAACCATAATCAATTGGGCAAAAATAGTGTCCAATAGCCTCTTAGCATGCAAATATTCAGCTTTGGGAGGATTGTCACAGAGGAAGTCAGATTTCTACATGAGCTCTATCCTAGTTGATTGTATACTATGTACCCAATCTTTTCCAACCTTGAGGTGTAATTGGGATAGGGACGGGACCCTGGTATACACTGCATATAAATTATTTTGGGCACACAAATACCATGGCTACTACAAAGAAATATGTGAACATTTCATCATGCTATTGTACACTCTAATTTTCCTGACTGAATGTAACTAAATGTCCGAAGAGGCATTCAAGGTCATTGACGAATATGGATATTACTATTTAACTGAGGAGGGAATGTATATCAGAATGTATGGTGGCTCTAGGGAACCTTCTTTACTTCCCAAATATGCCACTGATTATGTGCTGCATAAAGAGGCAGTTAGGCAGGTATATCTTGATGGTGTGGGGAGTTTTTTGTTCAAGCATAAAAATGCAGCATTTCCCGACATACCTTTCTGGCTAGGGAGTTATAAGTATTCAAAGGTAAAACAGACTGTAGAATTTGTGCAGGGGCTGGAGCACTTCCATTTTGGTGAGATGAACTTTCACAGGAATAACTCCTGGAATAAGGTAGCAGAACACTACAAAGAGGCAAACATTTATTTCGAATACACCAATTTCTGGGACAAAGATGAAGAAACCTTCAGGAGTGCAAATAATATGACTGCCTTGAAGAAGAGATTTAAACAGAAAATCACTGCTATAGGTGGAAAAGGCATTAGAGGAAATTTCAACTCAAAATGGGCCTTTTAACTTTTATTCAAATTCCATGTCATCATGTGTTAGCCAATGAAATTGCTTTAAATTTGAAATACCGTATAGGTCTTAAACACTCTTTTAATATAAATTTGGGGATATGTATCATAAAAAAACTTCTTTTTTTGTTTGTATTTTTGACATATCTCCCTGTGTTTTTACTCAAATTTCGATCGGGAGAGATCGTTGGATGCGGAATTAAACTCCGAATCCAACGAGTACCCACTTGGCATAATTTTGACGGACCCCTCTACCCCAAAAACAAGAAATACCTGAAAAAATGGAATGATGATGTCATCATTCTGGTTTTTCAAGTATTTCTTGTTTTTGGGGTAGCGGGGTCCATCAAAAGTATGCCGAGTGGGTACTTGTTGGATGTGGAATTTAATTCTGCATCCAACGAGCTCTCCCAATCGAAATTTGAGTAAAAACACATGGAGATGTGTCAAAAATACAAACAAAAAAGTAGTTTTTTTATTTTCTTCCTCCAAAATTAATAAATATTATTTTATTATTTTATTAGTTCATTTTAGGAGGCCGATTTTGAGTTGAAATTTCCTCTAATGAAAAATTGTACAGAAGACTAAGATAGCTGAAGAAGAAGAAGCTAGAAAGGGAGAATAAGATGCTAGAAGGCTAGCACAAGAGGCAAAAAGCTGGCTGAAGAATGAAGAAGAAGAAAGAAAGAGAGCTGCAGAAAAAGTAGTAAAGAAGGAAGAGGAGGAGAGAAAGAAAAATGAATAAGCAGAGATAAAGAAGAGACAATATGAAAGTGAGGATCTAAGATTAACAGGATCTAAAAAAGATCAGTAGACTACTGACCCAATAGATACACAGGAGGAACATGATCATATAGATCAAGAGCATGGACAAGATAATCCTGATCCCCAGGAGCCTGCTGCAACCTCTGGCAGCACTCAAGGGCAAGCAGTGTTTTCTGGAATGAATTTGATACCTTTCATGCAGAAAGAGGGAGAGGAGATACCTAATTTCAACACCATTTTCTATGACAAAGAGAAGAAAAGGATTGTCAAAAGAACTGAGAAAAAGGTTGAAATAGGAGGACAATCAGGAAAGATGATCATTGATAAGACTGTGGTGTATGGAACAGATGCAGATCTGAGATTGACAATGAGAGTTGGGGTAGCACTAACCCAAGATACTAAAGATAATGTAGATAGGCTGATGACGGATCTTGAGCAATCCAAAAAGAATGCAGCGCAATTAAAAGAAACACTGAAGAAAGAGAGATGAAGGTGATAAGTTGAAGAGAAAATTTGAGGACATGCAGAATGAAGTGAGGACTTCAAAGACTGAACTCCAGACTTTGCATGCTAATAAAGAGGCTTTAGAAAATTCTGTAGGAAAAATGAAAAAAGATTCTCAGAACAGCTTAGCAAAATTACAAAGGTTGCAGTTAGAGCATCAAGTATTGAAATCTGAGAAAGATATCCTCTAGGTGTCCTACGAAACTCTAAGTGCGGAGAAGACCCAGTTGCAAAATAGGGTCATGGAGTTAGAATCAAAGAAGGTTGCCATTGAAGAAATAGAGAAACAGTATCAAATGCAAGTAACAGTTTTGGAGGGATAGAATGCTTCATTAACAGCATCACTAAAAGATGCCAGTGAACAGAAGACAGATGTCCAGCCTTTGAAGGAACATGTGCTAGCTCAAAGAAGAAGAATCCACCAACTGCAAATGTGTATTGAGGAAGAAAGATGTAAAATATTACAGATGGATGGCAGATTAGAAGAAATCTTGGACACCGCATCTTATTTTGTGGACAGATCTCAAGACATTCTGGAGATTCTGACAGGAAGGATAGTGTGGATAGAAACAAATGAGGAACCCCCTGCGGAGTTACCAGCTAAAGATCGACAGATTTTAAAGCAATATTATGATTTGTTGGAGTTTGCAATCAATACTGTAAAAGAATTTAAGAAAACGGTAAAGAAAACAAGAGGAGCATGTGTAGAATACTACAGAAGAGTGTTGGTCACATACAATAGGTGTGCCAAGTTTCTGTAGAAAAAATATTGGATATGATACCAAAACATGAGTTGTTCATCGAACCTCTATAGAACAGGTATCAGGAAGATGAGCAGGAGATCCAACAATTCAAGGATCTAGATGAACAGATTCTGAAGAATGCAGTGGCTCACGCAGTAGTAAGTATCCACTTACTAGAAGAACGGCTGCACCTGAGTCCGGAAAGAATAGAAGTGGTTAAGAATCAGGCTTCCAACTATGAGATAAATATCCGTTTTCCTGAAACCTTCGATTTTGAAGGCATAGCAGCAGAGGCCCGGGCATGGAAAAAATTCATAAATGACCAAGTGGGCCCATATTCATAAAGTCTCTAAAAGATTTTTGTTTTAAAATGTAATTTATTGTATAAATCATGAGCACTTACTAAAAGACAAAATTTTGAGATCGAAAGGTTGGGGAAGCCCAAAAGTCATTTGGGGCAGCCCAAAGGTTTTTCTTTTTTGTATAAATATAGGAGAGTTTAGATGTAGAGAGGACTTCTTTCCCAAGAAATTTTTGAGAGATATTGTCACGAAGAACTACTTCCTTTTGCAATAAAGAATTACAAGTTTCTGCTGGATAAAGTTTGGTGGAATGTTTCAAATGCTTTGCTATGGATCAGTTGAATGTGAACTATTTCGTTTTCAGCTTATGTCCACTAATTGTGAGATCGTTCTAACTCATTGCATTTATGTTTATGTTATGAATGTCTTATAGTTTATTTTGTGAAATTTCCACTGTGATTAATGAAGGTTGTCACACACAATAAGATATCTTTTTGTTCATATTTTTATTAATGTTCATGTGTTCTGAAATAAATAACAGCTATCTGTAATTTTCTTAATACATGCACATAAATACATTACTCATTGATAACTGATAATTTTTTGCTCCCTGGGGATAGGTTAGTTAGTTGTAGTTATTTTTTTGATTGTTTGTGATTTAGATGCGAGAGAGTTAAGACGAGAGGTAAGAACCTGCGCATCACATTGTGACACTCCTCATTATCTCTATCAATTTGCATTTTTAGATAGGAACTTGCACATCATACTTAAACACAAAAAACTAAAAATACATACGGTGGACCGGGCCGTAACCGGTAAAACCTTTTAATTTGTTACTTAACCTATGGTAGCCGGATCGTAAACATGACGAATTTCGCATACCAAATAGTAATGGGCCAGTTGGGAATGTTTGTTGGGGAGAATCCCTAACTGTTGTTACCTGCCATTTTCCAGGCCTCAACAGGTTACAAGGAAGCAAGGCCCTACTTCCATCAAGAATCAATGCAATTGCAAAGAAGACCTCACTTCTATCAAGGATCAATATGTGTCAAAGAACAATCTCCCATGAAATATAGCAAAGAGTATGCTAAAGTTGAAAGTGATTTGATGTGTTGAATTGTTGGTAACCTATATAAACACTCATACCAAGAACCTAAACATAATCATACAATGATGAACAAGTTCAACAAGCGCTCCTATGTGAACCATGCCAAAAAGGCACCAAATATGTTACAATGCAGATGATTTAGAATGAGGAAAATGCTCACAAAT
Source organism: Pseudotsuga menziesii (assembly GCA_001517045.1). Classification (NCBI taxonomy): domain Eukaryota; kingdom Viridiplantae; phylum Streptophyta; class Pinopsida; order Pinales; family Pinaceae; genus Pseudotsuga; species Pseudotsuga menziesii. Next base: position 55,412 of record LPNX010859522.1, on the reverse strand, counting down.
AGTGGAAGAAATCTATTTACAGGAGTTAATCAAAAAATGCTCAAGGCACCACAACAATCGATCATAAAGCCACCCATAAGAATGTTGTATGAGCACATAGATCCGTGGACCAAAAACACAACTCACAAGATAGATCACACAATTTACTCAGAAATTGAAGAATGAAACAGTGAAAAAATGGCTTGCAACTGTGAATGCTTTCATTAATCAAAAGTGATTAGATAATTAATTACAATGAAGTACAATGGATAAATAGCCTCATGCAATTCGAATCCATGTGAGGAAATTTGAATTGGTTTGACTCTACTTGACTGAATGGTTAACTGACCTTGTCTAAATCATTATCAAAGTTCATCGGAGTTCAAAATCCAAACTCAAGTGACTAATTCAGTGTTAACTAGTCTAACTAACTAAGTTAGGTGATTAAATGTGCCTCACCTGCATGCAGCCATGCAATCCTAGCGCTAACTAAGTAGAACTAAATGTAAGGGACTAGAATTGAATGTAACTAACTCCTAACTGAGCTTGACTAGTCACCAACTGAACTCAACTAATGGAGGTTGGTATCGGCACTCCCAGTGGCTCCAAATTTGTAGGGATTGATCTAGGAGGCTCCCTAGATCAATGCAAGTGCAATCAGTGGAAGTTGGCCTCAATTCGTTCTCCCCACACTTTAGTAACTAGTACATGTGCCCCAATTAGGCCAAGTGGACCCAATGGTGCTAGTGACTAAAAATAGACTGAAAGGACTCCTGATTTAGACATAATTGACCAAATTGGACAAGGGAGGATTATAATCCTAACACCCCCCTGAATGCTAAATTGGACAATTTGTGGGCCCTAGTAACTAAGACCATAGGTCACCCATTACAACAAGTAAAGTAACTACTCAACACAAGGAGCTATGGAAAAAACCACATGGGAAAAAAAACCCCCTCTAACTAAGCAAATAGAATTAGGATTCAAGTTTGAAAAAATTGAAAATATGTTGCTACAACCTTCAGCAACATGCATGGTGTTCCATGCATAGGTATCCTTGGGCATGGCATGTAGACTTCTCCATCTTCTACAAAAATGATGATGGAAGGAAGGAGGAATGTAACCTTTGCCTCTTTTTGGATGAAGAGGTGTATGATCCACTCTATTCTTCTGAAAGCAGTGTAACTGATCAGACCTTGCCATGTAGCATCTCACAAGTATTTTGTTGCATCTCTCTGAAAGAGGTGATATTGCATGACATAGCATAAGGGCCTTTGTCTCCTGTTTGTCATATGGATTTCTAGTCAACTTCCTAGCTTCCTGCTTGGGAGTAGGGACTGGATTTGGATTTGAATCACCCTGAATCTCAATACTAGTTCTACAATACTAGTGGAAACTACAAAAGAAGTAGATGGAATTGTTATCCACCTGAATGGAACCTCTCCGTCTGAGTGCCGACATCCCTCATGTTGGCACACAAAAAGACATCTATGGATTGAGGGTTTCCCAAAACACTATAGATGGGCTTATTATGAACTACATTCATCATCCATCCAGCTGGTTATTTTTACCCTTTAGCTATGTCAAGTCATGTACGCGACTCTCTATATATGCAACTCGAGTGTTGTACGCGAGTATCGGTTGTTTCATGTCACGTACAGATGTGTACGTGAGTTACCCTTAGAGCAACTCGCGGGTCATACGCGAGTTTCCAATCCTGATACCCACGTACATGCCTCTTTGACATTTAAAATAAAAACACATGATTACTTGAGATTAGTTAAGCATTTAACCTTAATCTCCTTAACTGTCTCAACCTCCTCAACCTTTGAAACTGCCTTATTTCACCATGTATAAATACAGGCCTTGGGGAGGGTGTTAATTACATACACTTGGAGAGAAAAGTTATGTTGGTGGAGTTTATACAAAATTCTTTGGAGCAGTGGAACTCAGAATCCTTTGGCTGCAGAGGAGTCCTTGTCTCAGGAGTTGGGTTGTAATCTGAACTCTTTCATTATTGTTAATAAAGAGAATCCTTCTTCCATATGTGTCTTGAATGTATCTCATGTATTGTGGTTTGATAAATACTTATGTTTCAGCATTCTGTATATGATTCATCTAACCTGTTTATATATATGAATCATCTTGTATTTGGAAGATTGACTCTTGAAAGGTGAAGGAGAAAGCATCCCTGAAGGCTTTGGAGAAGAAGCAGGGCGGAAGAGGACAAGCTAGGATCAACCGTCATGTATCGGGTGAGTCTTTCCTATCCTCCTATTTCCTTTACTGCACTCTAGAGTCAATTGCCTGCAAGTTTCTTGAGTATGTTGGTAACCCCAGACCTTCGTTTATAAGGTGTTTATTCCTGTACAACAGAAATGGAAACTCCGCTGGGGAGCCCAGACTACTGTAGGTTGTTTCTGTTACCCCTGACCAATCTTTGCTTTGAAATTGGTGTGTGTTCTTTTATCCTATTTCATACTTGTCACAGTGTTTGAAAGTCTTGTGGATTTTTCTTGTTTTTTGAGAAAACGTTTGTACATGTACACGGGTTTCTCTTCTACATAGTTGCATACAGAGGCCTCCATACGCGGGTTGCTCTCTTGGACAGTCGCATATAGTACATGAGTTTCCCTTCTATACAGTCGCGTACAAGCCTGGAAATAGGGATTTTTCAGGATTGGGTTTGCTTGTCCCTCTCTGTGTGTAATTCCTATTTGTGAGTGGACTTTCTTTATGAATATTGTGCTGCTAGTCTGAAGACTTTGGTGACCATAGTTTGTGCTTTTTCGAAAGCCCTTGGGTTTCTTTTGCTTGGATTATTTTATGTTTGCATGCTGAAGTAGCTTGGCCTATTTGGGTTATAGGGTGAAGTGTCTTTGTCCATATCAGTGATCAGGGTCTTGGGCATTGTTTTTTCAGTCTGTTTTTTGATAGTGGTTGGTTGTCACTTGCCTTTATGAGTTTTTAGTGATTTTTGTCATTGTATGCACCCAAGCTAGGGTTCCTAGTCTCCCTTTGTTGCTTGTTTCTTGGTTCTGTTAACTTGTTTACTTCAATTTGTTTATTTTATACAGTTGATTGCATCCAAGTTTACTCAAGTATAGTGCATTTTAGGTGCATGGTAGAGTTTTGAGCATTTTTAAAAGTGAAAAGAAAACATTGTCAATCTTTTGCATTTTTTTTGTTGCATAAGTAGTGTTTATTTCAGTTTAAAAATATAATCTCAAAAGATACAAAAAACATAGGCTTAGTTTCTTTTATCATTTGCATTCAGTTCATCAATATATATTTACAAAAAAGAAAAGGAGTTTGCTTTAATAGTGGTAATTTGCTTTGAAAAATACACCTTTACTTTTATTTATTTCTTATTGAGTCAAAAACACCATAAGTACATCACTTCATTTCCTTCTAAGTAAGAAACAGCCCTCTAAAATAAACGCATAATTAAAATTTACTAGTAATTTTTGTTTTTAGGGGCCTTTCACCTACTAGCTTAGGCTAGACTTGCGGGATAGGAAGTGTAAACTTCCCACAAGTTATAAAACTCAGACGTAGTGGACCTTTCTTTAGGTAAATCCTTGACTTTGTCGACTGTATCTAGGAAGCTCCTCTCAAATGGGAGTCAAGCACGAGGCCGCGTGGAGGCTTGGACAGAGGAGATAACCCTATGAATCCTTGTCAAAGCGTAAATTAGGACTTTTACGCATCTGGGGATTCTGTGCTAGACAGAGTTTCGGGCTCAGCTACCCTACCCATGCGTATGAGTCAGGCTTGCGACTGTCCCCCCAGACTGTTGGTATAGCTAAGGTAGCCTTTAGTCTCTTGACTTTTAGGGTTCATACCTAGGTAAACCGGAAGGCTATTTCTGGTTCACCTTGAATGGGCTTGGAAGGTAACCCTTGTTGAAAGTGTAGGAGGGCGGTTGGGTGATTCCTCCGCGTGTGCCTAAGAACCACTTCAAGGACGCCAAGTAATCGTTCATCAGCTTTCTTCGGGAAAGTATATCTTTTACCCTGGTTTGATTGCTTGAGGCTTTAGGATTTTTATAGTGTATGCTCTGTGGTTTTTCCTGTGTTTAGTTGGCCTTGGGGTGTGATTTGTCAAATTTTCAATCATGGAGGACCAACCTTTTAGAAGGTCAAGAAGGTTGAGAAACCTTCCTCCTCTCACAACATTGGAGCCTCCACCTCTACCCCAAAGGCGGAGATTGGACACTGACGGTTCATTTGAACCGATAGGAATAAGTGAAGTTCTTGGTGAACCAGAACTAATTGCTAACTGTTTTGATCTTGATACAGTTGAGATAGAAGAATTGTAGACTAATGAGTTTGCATTGAACTTTAACACCCCCTTGACTGATTTAAACGATCATGTGATCGTTCAGGTTAGACCTTTTGATTCACCTGTATTAAGTGTCCCTGTGGGTAGGATCATGTCTTCTACAGAAGAAATTCCTCTTGTGTTCACCTCAACCATTCTGATTGGAGGGGTACTACCTCCCCCGGTAAGTGCCCCTAGATCTAGTCTACCTTCTACACCTTTGACTCCAGTGAGCCAGGTGGTTCATCCACCGGTTCACTCAAACCTAGCAGGTACTTCTGGTGACATGGTTACTGGGATCCCCAGTATACCTACTATTCCTTCTTCCTTTCCATATACCACCCAGAGCGGTCCAATAGGATCCTCGGCATTTGTCCAAGGATTTCCTTGGAATGGGGGGCACATTCCTCCATCCTCTCCATACGTAGGCCCATCCCCTTCCTATACCTCTTATGGGAAAAGTTTCCAAACTCCGATTTTGGTTCTGTTTACAAGCTCTCCCTTTTCTTTGTTCAGTGGAGGGATACCGGCTCCTATCTTTTAGACCCCTGTTTCTATGGGGACGGCCCGAACTTCTTATACTGCACCTCCCACAGACAATCCTGTGGCCTACTGATGGAATCCGTTTCAGAGCAATCTTCCCACTTCGCAACCAGCGACAGGGGGAAACCCCACTTTTACCCATGGGTATTCAGGGGAAGGCCCCTCTAATCCCCAAGATGGCACATTTAGTACCCCGGTTCGACCCAAACTTCCATTCTTGGCAACCTTGAATTTGCCAGATTTGTCAAAATTGATGAATGACCCAGTGAGGCATGACCCCTTGTGGCCACCTGTTCCCACCAAATTGCCATCGAACATCCCTAAGTTCAAAGGCAAAGTTGGTGAAAATCCCGGGGCTTATGCCACCACATTCCATTTATGGTGTTCTTCGAATTCACTAAATGAAGATTCAGTTAGGTTGAGGCTGTTCCAGAGAACCTTGACAGGTACTGCGGCAAAATGGTATATAGAATTGCCTTCTGCTGCTTTTAGTAGTTTCTGGGACTTGGCTAGTGCATTTCTTAGCCACTTTCAGCTTCCGGTCTGATATGATTTCGGAACGGACTTGTTGTCTACTTTTAGGCAAAACAAGGCTACCCACATCTCGGATCACATCCAAGAGTGGAGGAGTCAAAAGAGCCTTATAAAAGCCACTATCCCTCCTGAGTTCCTTTTAGAGTGGTTCCTTAAATCCCTGTTTCCATACATATCTAAGGACGTGTCCACCTCAGGAGTGACAAATGAAGAAGAATCCATTCTTAGGGCCCAGCAAATGGATTTGATTTATTCACAATCTGGGATCTTATACGAGATTATCCCTGAGGCACCGAGGCCTACGCACGATGCAGAGAAGCCTAAGCCTGGACCCCATGCCGATGGTGTGGTTGGGTCCGTCAACTCTCCCATCGTAGAGTCTTTGGATAAGAAACTTCACCAGTTGTTTGTCAAGCAGTCTACGGTGGAGGCAGAAAAGGCTGCCCCCTCCCCCCAGAGTGCAAATGTTTTTGCACAAACGTCTCAGAAGGGCAATCAGCAGCCCGATGGGAAGAAAAATAAAGGTAAGAAGGGAGAGGGAAACCAAAACAAGCAAAATCCCATGAACAATGCTGATGGGGGCAAGAAAAAAAATAAGAAGGTCAAGTTCCCATGTAAGTTGTGCCACAAGGACCACCTTACTCACCTTTGTCACCTTATGGATCAAGCCCAGAAGCTGCTCAAAACTCAACAACCGACTGTCCTAAAGGATCCTTTTCCCCAAGGACAGAACTTTGCTTCAGCTTCTAACGTAGCAGGGGGCACTCAAACTGCCCTTGACCCAAACTATATCAACATGGTTCAATCTTCGACTTTATTGCAGACAAGGAACAAAAATTATGAGAAAGAGACTCTTGAGAAGGGTAAAGCTGTAGGTGAAACTTCTAACCCTCTCACAATAGAGAAGCCTGCTGAAACTATGCCGGAGATACCAAAAGGTGTCTTCAAGAAGACCTTGCATAACCCTAATGCTAGGGCTACTTCAAACTACTCCGTGGTTGAAGATTTAGCTCAAACCCCGTGTGCAATTTCAGCTTTAGAGGTGTTACAAAGTTGTCTCGCTCAGCGGGGTGCCCTCTTAGCAGCTTTAGGCAGCATGGACTCTTCGAGTCTCATGGCGAAATTTCATTTATCTGATGTCAAAATTCGCCTGCCTTACCATGTAGCCCTATCAATAGATGTCGTCCATGGTGGTAAGACCATTGGAAGGGCAGTTCTTGATGAGGAGGCCTCTACATGTCTTATGTCCTTGGCCTGTTGGAAAGCTCTTGGATCCCCAAAGCTAGTCCCATCAAACACTTTACTTACTGATTTTGATGGAAGATCCTTCTGTCTGCATGGTATCCTGCCGGCTTTTGAGATTAAGTTGGCAGGAAAAGCAGTGTCTGTTGAAGTAGAAGTGATTGATGCTCCTTTGGACTACAATCTGCTTCTGGGAAGGAACTGGACTTATGCGATGTCCGCTATTGCGTCGGTCATTTTTCATGTAGTGGTATTTCCACATGAGGGAAAGTTGATTACTATTGACCAACTTGATTTTACCTGAAAAGTTCGTTTAGAGTCTAATAAGTCCGTTGTGCCATTGGTTGATCAGGTCAAACCTGCTGCATAGAGCTTGGGGGCTGGAATGTACACATCACTAATGGGCACATTTGATCTTCCAGCCCTGGTTAATTATATTGGTTCTACTAGTGTGGGGAGGTCCATAGCTACGGTTGTCGATAGGACTGATCCTCGGGTTCTCCAAACCCCCTATGAACCAAAAGTGACCTTATCAGTAGTGGAGGTTGCTTATCAAGCTATCACTCAAGCCACTATTGATCCCATTCCATATTCCTCTAATAGTCTTGGAAGATCTGTAAGAGGTCTATTTTCCCGTATGGGCGAAAAACTCTTCACATTCTATAGATTGTTTAGACATGGTTTTACCTTTCGATGAAGCTATTCTGGAAGCCATGAGTGGACGTGATAAGATTTGTGAGGATCTTCATCATCGATCCTATTTTCTTCCAGAACTAAGCAGAATAGAAAACCAAGAGTTTCACGTGAGACTGTCAGAAGATGTTGATATACCTATCAATCCCTTTCCTAGGGAAGGAATGTTTTCCGAGGGGAATATGGAAAATATTTCCGCCACTATACCTATTAACATCTCTGTAAACCCTGATGTCGTGGAAAACATATATATAGGTGTGAACTGCTCTCCTGAGGAGATTGCTATCTATACTGCCCTTTTTATGGAATTCTGTGATGTCTTTGCCTGGTCATATGAGGAGATGCCAGGCATAGATCCATCGATTGTTGAACATGAAATCTGAACATATCCTGATGCCAAGCCGGTTCGACAAAAGTTAAGACCTATTAACCCGCGTAAAGCGACGGCTGTGAAAGCTGAAGTTGAAAAGTTGTTGAGGGCTGGTTTTATATATCCCATCACTCTGACAGAATGGGTATGCAATCCTGTTCCTGTTGATAAGAAGCAAGGGAATATCCGTGTTTGTACAGACTTTAGAGACCTCAATAAAGCCTGTCCTAAGGACAACTATCCCACACCATTTAGACCAGATTATAGATGCTTGTGTGGGAAGTGAGGTGTTTTCGTTTATGGATGGTTTCTTTGAATACAATCAAATTCAAATAAAACTGAAAGACCAACATAAAATTGCTTTCATTTGTCCTTGGGGTACCTTCGCATACAAGAAAATTCCCTTTGGATTGAAAAATGCTGGGGCAACCTTTCAACGGGCTATGAACTTTGCTTTCCATGACATTAAAGCCATTGCCGAACCATACCTTGATGATCTGCCTGCACATTCTCGTAAGAGGATCCAACATACAGATCATTTACAGTTGATATTTGAAAGATGCAAATATTATAAAATACGCTTGAATCCCCACAAGTGTGTATTCTGTGTTGAGTCAGGATGATTACTCGGATTCATTGTCTCTAGTAGAGGCATCCAGGTGGATCCTTTGAAAGTTGAGGCCATTGTAAATCTGCCTCCTCCTCATTCTCTCAAGCAACTTCAAAGCCTGCAAGGAAAGTCTAACTTTCTTCGACATTTTATTGTTAATTATGCCAAGATTACTAAGAGTTTCATGCGCCTGCTTAAACAGGACACCCCATTTATATGGGATGAAACCGCACAACTTGCGTTTGAGGCATTGAAAAAAGATTTGTTGTCAGCACCCTTATTATGTCCACCAGATTATTCTATGGATTTTATATTATATCTGGCTGCGTCGGAGTCGACCATTGGGGTAGTACTAGTCCAGGAGGACGATAAGCTTGTAGAGCATGTCGTTTATTATCTTAGTCATGCTTTAGCCGGCCCTGAACTAAGATACTCCCACGTTGAGAAATTAGCCTTAGCAGCTATTTATGCTGTGCAAAGGTTATGTCACTACATTTTACTGAGGACCACCACGGTAGTGGCAGATGTGAATTTGTTCCAATATGTTTTATCCCGACAGATTGTTGGGGGGAAATTTAACAAGTGGATAGTCATTCTCCAAGAGTTTAACCTGGATTTCCAGTCCGCCAAGTCTAAGAAGTCCTTATTTTTTGCTGAACTTATCGCAGATTTTCCTATTGAAGAAGATGTAGTGGTTGAGGATGACTCATTCCCAGATGAGCACATCTTCTTGATATCCACCTTTGATCCTTGATATGGAGATATTCTTATATATCTCCAAATTTTGAACTACCCTGTAGCTTCCTCAAGGGAGGAACGACGTAAATTACACCTTCATGCCAAGAACTACCTCATTATAGGAGATACATTATATCGACGAGGGATAGATTCTGTGTTGCGTCGTTGCCTTACCCATGAGGAGGCGGAGATTGTCCTAAATGATTCCCATAGCGGAGCATGTGGGGGTCATTTATCTGGGTCAGCAATGGCCCAAAAGATATTGCGTGCCGGTTATTTATGGCCCACAATCTTCAAAGATTGTGTGGAAGTAGTGAAACGTTGTCATCTGTGTCAGCTTTACACCAGAAAAATGCGGTCACATCCTGCTCCATTATTTCCTGTTGTCTCGGTAGGCCCCTTCATGAAATGGGGGATTGATTATGTGACATGCAACCCAGCCTCGGCTGGGGGGCATAAATACATCATTGTCATTGTTGACTATTTTACGAAATGGGCAGAGGCAATGCCTACTTTCAAAGCCGACGAGGAAACAACAGCTTTCTTTGTATTCAATCAGATTATTGCACGGTTTGGTATACCCAAAGTTATTATCATTGACCATGGCAGTCACTTTCAAAATGACATGATGAAGGAACTGACTCCCATGCTCAGATTTAGACAAGAACATTCTTCTCCATACTATCCGCAAGCAATCGGTGAGGTTGAGGCTGTCAACAAGACTTTAAAAACTATCCTTAAACATACAATTGATGCAGCCCGTTCTAACTGGCACATCATGTTATATCCTGCTCTTTGGGCCTATCGAATTAACGTAAAGACTGCTACGGGTTTCTCCCCTTTCCAACTTGTCCATGGAGTGGGAGCAGTTACTCCAATTGAATGTGAAATCCCGTCTCTAAAGATAGCCATTCATGTGTTACCTGATACGACTGAGCTTGAGGAACGTATGGTACATTTAGAACACCTTGATGAACAACATAGAGATGCGTTGACTGCTAATCAGGCTCATAAAAATAGGGTTAAAACTCAATATGATAAATTGGTCAAACCTAGAGTTTTCTCTAAAGGGGAACTTGTCTTGCTTTGGGACCAAGATAAAGAACCTCTGGAGGTAGGAAAATTCAAGGCTATGTGGTTAGGACCTTATGTCGTGTCGAAAGTATTGAGTAAGGGCGCATATGAGTTAGTTGATTTTTATGGGAATAAGCTGCCTGAGCCTAGAAATGGGCTCTACTTGAAGAAGTACTATGCTTAGGCTTAGCACTTTTTCTTGTATTTTTCTTGTATGTAATTTTTATGTACATTAGGTTATCAGTTTTGTTTTGTATACTATCTGCTGTTTGTTGCAGATGTCTTCTAAAAGGTATATAGGGTTCGCTGATGGCGCCAGCCGTCATACTTGTAACATAGCTTTGGCAGCATGGGTTATTTATTCTCCCTCAGGACAGCTTGTTGCCGCGGGAGGCGCTTGTTTAGGTCCTGCCTCTAATAATGTTGCTGAGTATAGGGCTGTAATTGAGCTCCTATGGGATTCTTTGTCACGTGGCATCACCCAGCTTGAGGTCCGTTTGGACTCTCAGTTGGTGGTTTCCCAGCTCAATCGAGGTTATCAGGTACGAAATTATATCTTATTACATCAGTTCATGCAAATTCGTTTATTGGAAAGACATTTTGAAGTTATTACTTTCAATCATATTCCACGAAATCAGAATTCATTGACTGATGCATATGCTAATTACATTTTGGATTGGCATCTCACACACATTTTATAAAGATATACAGCAAACATATAAAAAATATTTGTAAATAAACTGACAACCAACACCAATATATATATATATATATGTACAATATCTGTCCATAGATAGGTCAAGTCTGATCCTCAGATCCCGTCATATACAAAATGTACAAAAATGTGGATCATAGTCCATCAAAATGTCCTAGAACTAAGCAGGACCGCCCTCGTCACTAGAACCTCCTTGGTCCCCATGGTCTCTCTACACTCTAGCTTCCTCAACCTCCTCAGCTTCGGCAGCCTCCACCGCCTCTATGTATACGAGCACTGCTCTAACCACTCATCTGGAAAGACGTAGCCAAACCGGTGGAACCCCAACTACGAACTCCTACATGGCTGTCGGGATATGCTCGATACGTAAGGTAGGTACTCGTTGGGTCAGCATGGATAGCTTCCCCCCTAGTACTCTGATCAATCCTAGATCTTCGCCTACAACAGGACGAACGAACATGCAAGGGTGCCCTTCAGGGTGGACCGGTCCAATATCTGCATTTTTCCACATTCATAGGATTAAGGCTTGTACATATGTATATATATATATATCATTTTAAAATCCATAAAAATTTAAAAATGATAAAAAAGTAAAAATTACTTACCTAGCTCTCCCCATGCTCCTCCTGGAGGGAGGATAAGGTTGAGGTCACCTCGGAAGTCCATCCCAGCATATGGAAACTGCTCCAGTGCCAGTAGCTGTCGTTCCTAGCAGGTATAAAAATCATCATCATAGACACTGTGTACTGAGTCTCCTCCCCCTTGACGGAGGAAGATGTCTCCCCACCTGCTCAGCCTCGGCTGACGTGGAGATCTAATCGGTAGAGGTATGGCAGGGCTCAATGCTGGAACTCTCGAAGAAGAAGAAGGCCACTAATATACTTACATAGCCAAAGTTCTTGCGTCTTCCCCTCTTGTAGTTGGATAGTTGTCTCCTCATGATGGGCGCAACTCCCGAGCACCAATCATAGAGAGCACCTCGAAAATAGTCAACTGCCAGCCTCATTTGGTTCCTTGTGGCCAAATGTAGAGATGAGGATCCTGATATTCTCACAATGGTGCTAGCTAATACCTGGAGAGTAAAGTCTCGGATATGTACAACAGGGATGCATCTACCCCTCTTTTGAGTACCCGGTGTACAGAACTCATCTATATAGTTTTGGACACTTAAGGGGTCACCGCCCCTGCCAGTGCCCTCTAAGTTCACCGGTGCTCCCTGACATGACAAACAGGTTATGAAATATATGTCTTTAGTGGTAATCTCCAAGGTTTCACCCTGTAAATCAAACATCCCCAAGTCATGAGCCCAATAATTTACCATGAACTCAAGTATGCGGACATTGGCCCACATGGGTGATGTACAAAAGAATTTCAGTAGCCCACTAGTTCGCAATGCCTGTATTGTGGGCACACTTTGGAGTGCTGCTTGGTCCATTATTTTGTGCTCCCTTTCCCTCCATTCCAAAACCATCTTTTACCTAGCAAAAACAAGTAATTTGAATCAGTATTTCCATATCAAAATTCATAAAATTTTGACTATTATTAGCCTTTTCTCCTCCACGCAGTACACACTACTGTCTAGTTAGACATGTCGCATACTGTACACAACTGTCTAGTTAGGCAACTCGCGTACAGAACGCGTGTACGCGAGTTTTCATATAGGCAACCTGCGTACGCATAGTGCTACAGCTCATGATGCTTTTAAATATGGAATTTAGACTCAAACTTAACAATTTCTTGGATCAAAATGAAGAGCTCAGGGTGTAGGCTTACCTGCAACTGGCGGATTTCGATTTCGTTGGTCCAATTGTCCACAATGATCGAACAAAGATAGAAGGTAAAACTTGCTTTTTATGGCTCAAAAGTTCAAATGGTGAGTTTGTTTTGATTTTTCAACTATTTATAGCAATTATATTTCTTAAAGTGGGTCTTTTTCTATAGTTTGAAATTTCAATCAACTTATACCATATTTCTTTGTGCCTTGGAATAGGTTTTTCATCCTTACAAGGTGTTGTTGCTCCCATAGGGTGGTTTTGTAATTTCCAATATATTTTGGAATCTTTATTCAATCCACATTAACCTTAGCATTCAACATTTTGCCACGGACTATGGTATTCTAAGCCATTAGTCCCTTGTTTTTACCATTGTTCTTCCGTGGCTAGGACCCTTTTTCATGAGTATCCTTCTTACAAGCCTATGTTGTCCTTTGGTACTCATGCCGCACTTGTTTCAGGTTCAGGGGTATCCTCTTAGCTATTTTACACGCCAAATAGAGCTTCTTTTGAATCTCTTTTTACAAGCTATCCCTTTATAGGACTCCCCAGCCTTATGGAGTTTCTTTAGGCCCAGGTCCGACTCCTTCAAAACAGACTTGACTGCCAAGTTAACTCGTCCGTTCAAGCTCGTTAAGAATATGTGAACGAGCATCCGCATTGGTGGTAGGTTATCTCTTTCTCGGACCATGTGGAATAATACGAGAAAGGATCACTCTCTTTTCTTTTTGAATTGAGAAGAGTATTCTCAGGTATAGGATTATCACTTTTCCGGACCTGAGGGACTAAATTTACGGAAAAGGAACACCCGGTTTGAGCTTACTTTTCTCTTTTTTGTGCTCTGGACCTAAACATGAAAAAGATTCCGAGTGTACTTTGTGTCTTTGTCATGCTCGTTAAACACTTAAGAACAAAGCAACGAGTTTATTGTTGTAAGCCCCATTTCTCGTAACCAAATGGATATTTCCGAGTGATCTTGCTTTCCTTTACACTCGTAAAACTCAAGCTATTTTATACTGTTTTGGAAGGAGCGTTGGGTAGGTGGTAATTTAACCTTTTTCGGACCTCCCTGACTAAGTACGAAAAAGGTTCACCTTTTCTTCTTTAGAAGTTGAGAGAGTTCTTCTGTGGTATGTTTTATACTTTTTCGGCTTCAGGAGACTAAATTGGACGAAAAAGGACCCCCCTGGAGTCTTCTTTGGAGTTTTCAGACTCTCTAAATGTGAAAACACCAGCTGAGCATGTACTAGTTTGGGCTCATTAAATCCACGAATCAGTGACACTATCAAGCATTATTTTCCCATCTTTTCAAGCTTGTTAAAAAATTAACAGGGAACCGAGTTAACTTTCCAGGACTCGTTAAAATTTCACAGGGAAGGTAAGGAAGAAGTTTTCTCTTGTTTTCAGTAATGACAGCATGTCATCCTTGAACATAGCACTCTTTGTTTTCCGATATCCATGTTTCAGTGTCCACTTTTGTTCAGCTATTACTTTGAGTTTCTTACTCCTCCTCTTGTCCATTATACTTGGGGAATCTGATCATGTCTCCTACATGACAGATAAGTCTAGTTGTTCTATCTATAAGTTATACGTTGCCTTGGGTCATCTCTATGTTGTGCTCATTATTCAAGGACTCTACCCAATGTCTGATCTTTAGCCTGATCCCATCATTGTTATATCTGTTATCTATTGTGTCTCCCTTATTTTGCCCAATTCCTAGTCACTCTTGTGATCCGTTGGAGGATCTATTGTCTTCCTTATCACAGCATGGTTCCGTTTCAGTACTTCCTGATGACAAAGACCTAGAGTTTTGATGATCGTACCTCAGGATTCACTTCTATCATTGGTGAATTCATTTGCTTCAGTTGTCAATTATCACCTATTGATTGACAAACTGTTGAATCCTTTCCATGTTCGACTTCAGCTTACCCTTATTCACATGGCTTGGATTGTACTAGTTCTTTGGGATCTTTTATGAAGACCTTAGTTCCTCACCTATGGACTAAGTTGCGCAATATTATGTTCTATTCATCTACACAGCTTCCATATATTTGAAGACTCATCATTATTGTATATTGTGGCTTCGATCCACCTTTGTAATATACGTGGTTTTATACCCGTATCATATGATGTACTCAAATATTGTAAAGGAGCTAGTGTTCCAGTAAATTGAACATAGCATACTCAAATGTAACTTTGTATATGACATTACTCTGTATTTGTTTTAGGTACTCTCTCTGCTCCATTGGATTTCTGAGTTCTCCAAATATAAAGATTATAATGTATTTCGGCCATCGTTTCCCTCTGACCTCACACATTAGGGGGCATCTGTTATCCACCTGAATGGCACCTCTCCGTCCGAGTGCCGACATCCATCATGTTGGCACACAAAAGGACATCTATGGATTGAGGGTTGCCAAAACACTATAGATGGGTTTATTATGAACTACATTCATCATCCATCCAGCTAGTTATTTTTACCCTTTAGCTATGTCAAATCATGTACGCGACTCTCTATATATGCAACTCACGTGTTGTACGCAAGTATCGGTTGTTGCATGTTACGTATAGATGTGTAGGCGGGTTACCCTTAGAGCAACTCGCGGGTCATACGCAAGTTTCCAGTCCTGATACCCGCGTACATGCCTCTTTGAAATTTAAAATAAAAACACGCGATTACTTAATATTAGTTAAGCATTTAACCTTAATCTCCTTAACTGTCTCAACCTCCTCAACCTTAGAAACTACCTTATTTCACCATGTATAAATACAAGCCTTGGGGAGGGTGTTAATTACATACACTTGGAGAGCAAAGTTATGCTGGTAGAGTTTATACAGAAGTATTTGGAGCAGTTGAACTCAGAATCCTTTGGTTGCAGAGGAGTCCTTGTCTCGGGCATTGAGTTGTAATCTGAACTCTTTCATTATTGTTAATAAAGAGAATCCTTCTTCCATATGTGTCTTGAATGTATCTCATGTATTGTGGTTTGATAAATACTTATGTTTCAGCATTCTGTATATGATTTATCTAACCTATTTATATATATGAATCATCTTGTATTTGGAAGATTGACTCTTGACAGGTGAAGGAGAAAGCATCCCTGAAGGCTTTGGAGGAGAAGCAGGGCGGAAGAGGATAAGCTAGGATCAACCGTCGTGTATCAGGTGAGTCTTTCCTATCCTCCTATTTCCTTTACTGCACTCTAGAGTTGATTGCCTGCAAGTTTCTTGAGTATGTTGGTAACCCCAGACCTTCAATTATAAGGTGTTTATTCCTGTACAACAAGAATGTTTTTACCTTCCCTTGCAAGTGCCTGTTGAGAGTGCACTGGTTCTGTAAATGGATTGAAGTGTGAGAACTCATATGCCTTGGAGGCATGATTTGTATCACCCTTCGCTATGATGTTCTTAGTAGAGATATCTATGATCTCCACTGAGTCGGAACCAAATATCACTCTCTTTGGATAGCCAGTATGAGTCATCTGGTATAGAGATAACATATTTGCAGGTAAGGAAGGGACATAAAGCACATCTTTGAACTTTCCATGTTCAAGATTTATAGAACCCTTCCCTTTGGTTCGAATTTAATTGTTATTGCCCATCTGAATACCAGGACCATCCAAACACTGCAAGGAAGAGAATGATTCTCTGGATGCAACCATATGATTGGAAGCTCCAGAATCAATGAGGAAGGCATGTTTTGTTCAGCAGCTAGCCTTAAGTGCATGGCATGTCTCTTCATGTTCTTCAGTTTCTTCACTATGGTCATCCTTCCTTGCGCTAGCAGGTACAATAATTTTCTGTTTCTTCAGAAGAAGAGCCATCTCATCAATTGGTCTTCTCATACAGGAGCTTTCTGGATGAAAGTCCCTTCCGTAGTAAGAACAAAGGGTATTTCCTTTTCCAATATTCTTGCTTCTCTTAGAACCTGAAGGCTCATTTGACTGCTCTTTCTCCACGGGAGACTCATCCTTTTGCTTCACTTTATCATTCGCTACCTTAGGTCCTCCTACAACTAGTGCTTGATCTCTGTAAGATCGAATGATCCCCATCTACATCAACTTGTCATGCTCCTGAGTGAGATATTCAATGAAGGAGTTAAGAGTAGGAATATTCCAATTTGGAGTAGTGAGCTTCACTGAAAGAAATGTTGATACAAATACTGAGTAGTCAACACCAAGTTTTGAGAGAATGGCAAGGATGAGTTGATCATCCTCCTTCTCAACCTTGTATAGCTTCAACTGGAACACTAGATGCTTGAATTTGGTGAAGAAGTCATTTATTGTTTCGAAATTGGATGGATGAAGATAAATTAGCTCATTCTCTAGCTGATAGATCCTTGGGTCATCCTTCTTGTCAAATAAGGATGCAAGCTTATCCCAAACCTGCTTGGGAGTATTCAATGCATTGATGTGGAAGAGAAGATATCGAGATATTGAGAGGAACAAGCATCCATATTCTTCATCAAGCATATTCCAGTACTTTGGTTTGTCAACATAATGAATTGGCTCTACCTCTGTCTCCATTGTGAGTTTGAAGAGTGTTATGGAGCGTAGCTACATCTCCATGTCCTCCTTCCACTAGTGGTAGTTGAAAGGAGTGAGAAGCTCCATTGAAGGGGCCATTTAGAATGCAATGAAGGATATTGAGTTGTTGTAGTGAATGCAGTGAAGGAGACTGAGTTGCTTGTAGCGAATGCAGTGAAGGAGTCCGTTAAACCTATAAATCACACAATTAAACAGACAAAGCAAGATCGACAACTTGCAATTTTGGATTTTCCTTCACACCCAACATAGTTGATCAAGCAAGCTTGATTAACAATTCGTTTACTTGGGATTATTAAATGGTAAATTCTCCACTTCTGGTGCAATACTGGAAGGAGCAATTTTGCTCAAAAAAAAATTTGATCCAAGTATGAATCTGTAGTAGGAGAAGTTCCTTGTCCTGCCGAGGCTCTGATACCATATTAAATTGAGTAAATAGATATGTGGACAAAACACACAACTCACAAGATAGATCATACAATTTACTCATAAATTGAAGAATGAAACAGTGCAAAAATGGCTTGCAACTGTGAATGCTTTCATTAATAAAATGTAATTAGATAATTAGTTACAATGAAGTACAATGGCTAAATAGCCTCATGCAATTCGAATCCATGTGAGGAAATTCGAATTAGTTTGACTCTACTTGATTGAATGGTTAACTAACCTTGTCTAAATCATTATCGGAGTTCAAAATCCAAACTCAAGTGTCTAATTCAATGTTAACTAGTCTAACTAACTAAAGTAGGTGAGTAAATGTGCCTCACTTGCATGCAACTATGCAATCCTAGTGCTAACTGAGTAGAACTGAATGTAAGGGACTAGAACTGAATGTGACTCCTAACTGAGCTTGACTAGTTGCCAACTGAACTCAACTAATGGAGGTTGGTATCGGCACTCCCAGTGGCTCCTAATTTGTAGGGAATGATCTAGGAGGCTCCTAAACGGATGAATGCAAGTGAAATCAGTGGCAGTTGGCCTCAATTAGTGCTCCCCACACTTCAGTAACTGGTACATGTGGCCCAAGTAGGCCAAGTGGGCCTAATGGTGCTAGTGACTAAAAATAGACTGAAAGGACTCCCGATTTAGACATAATTGACCAAATTGGACAAGGGAGGATTGTAATCCTAACAATGAACACTCATACCAAGAACCTAAACGTAATCATACAACGATTAACAAGTTCAACAAGCACTCCTATGTGAACCATGCCAAAAAGGTACCAAATATGTTACAATGCTGATGATTTAGAATGAGGAAAATGCTCACAAATAGTGGAAGAAATCTATATATAGGATTTAAGAAAAAAATGTTCAAGGCACCGCAACAATCGATCATAAAGCCACCCATAAGAATGTTGTATGATGAGAGTTAAACCAAGAAACCATCTTTTCTTATTTTTCACATAGTATAATTGAGCAGATGACTTACAAACTAATTTTAAATTCCCCCAAAAACATTGAATTTCCCCTTAAACGCTAGGCTAAAGTGTTTTCCATCAGATCAACCTATATATGTACATGGTGAAAAAAACTTAGTGTGTTCTTGAAAACACAAAGAACCATAAAAAATGCCCTGAAAAAATCTCCAAGACAACTTCAATCAGGTGAACAATACCCTAAACATGCTTTCCTAAGCCACCTTATTTGGAAAAGTAATTTGGAAACAAAACTATCTGTGTGTTGCTCAAAATCAACAAACACAACTTTTATATTATATAATTGAGCAGATGCCTTACAAACGGATTTTCAATTCCCAAATAAAACATGGAATTGCCCCTTAAACACTAGGCTAAGGTGCTTTCCATCAAATCAACCTATAGATGTAGATGGTGGAAAAAAACTTAGCGTGTTCTTTAAAACACAAAGAACCATAAGCAATTCCATGACAAAATCGCCAAGAGAACTTCAATTGGGTGAATGATACCCTCAGCGTGCTTTCCTAAGCCACCACTAATATCCTTATTTGGAAAAGTAATTTGGAACCAAAACCATGTGTGTGTTGCTCAAAATCAACAAACACAACCTTTACATTATCACTAGAATAACAGTAAGTAGAGGACAACACAGAGTTAGCATTTGCATGCTCCAAAAAATAAATCCAAAGGATTAGTATAGGACTTAGGTGATATGATGTTAAACGAAGAAAGCTTGATTTCAAATCTACAAAATATTGCTCCAAATTAGCACTAGTTTCTTGCAAAGTCATGAAGATTGTGTTATGGTCAAGTTTTAGCCTTCGAATCTCAATTCTTCTCTACAAAAGGGAACATAGTTCAATGAATAACATGTTAATTTTATCTTGCAAGTTAATATTTAATTAAATCAAGACCATGACATTAATGCAAGAAACCATAACTATAGCTTATAAAATATTAGCAATAAACACATTTGAGTCAAAGAACACTTTGGAGCCCATAATTTCAAAATATGAGGATTTTTTTTCAACAATAAAAAAATGATGAATTATATCTATACCACTATGTTCTTCTCAACAAAACATGTAGTTTAAAAAAAAAACTTTGCTCAAAAATATTAAAATGATCTAAGTTATATTTTCTAGAAGTTTTTGAAATTGGGTATGTGCCTGATTTTTTTCGATCAAACGCAAATCAAATAGAATCAAACTGAGAAAAATACTAAACCATTTATGTCATTGCGAAGAAGACTAAAAAATACACAATCTTCAAAAAAACATATTGAAAAACGATGCCATATGACATAGTTATGGAAGTTTAAAATCACCTTCGAAATATTTGTGCTAATCCCAATTGAGATTTGTATCTTGGGATGCCCTTATGTGGTTATGCCTAGCATAAACGTACTTTAATAGTATAGGCATTGATGTAGTGAGTGAGAAACATTCTACCAGTCACCATGGGTCCATTGGTGGAAACATGCATAGTTATGCATGAGATTTGCATGATGCATGTGCATGACATTTGCATGTGTATGAAAAGTAAATTATGGATTTTTAACCCTAATCTAACCCGTGGATTAGAAAAGGTGAATAGAAGGAAAAAGTGATGACACTTGCGAGATATAGGGGATCAGAGAGGAGGGAATACCTTAGAGACTAAGTGTTATACCTAATTCTCGTCCGCATCATGTTGTAAGATCAAAATATCAGTATTTTCCTTAAATCCTCAAGTTTTGAAGCTGAAAATGGGAAGGAGCGTTGTTTTCATACCTTTGGTCACCACCGCACTTTCCCTGTGGTCAATATGTGATACATATATCAGTAATACCCTTTTGCTGAGAACAAAAAGCGGTGCCACTACTTGTTACCCATGTATAGTGTGCGGTGCTCACCTGGTAACGTTCTTTCCCCTTGGACGAGGAGCAGTGCTCGAGTTATAAAGGCAAAGGAAGCTTCAAGAGGCTTCTCGAAGCTAGCCTTCATGGAGCCTTATCCCTATGGTTCAGGACCACCTAGAGCTCGAGATCCCTCATTGTAGGATCCCCAACCTATCCTATCCTCCTATGCCTTTATATACCAACTTACCTCTCATGGGTAAAGAGATAAAGATTATGTTATTGTATCTAAACTCTCGCCAAATTCAGCCAAGACTAGTTAGCAATTTGTAGGAAAGCTTGAGGATTTGAGGCAAGGTCCATTTGAGAAGGTTTTCTCAACACCAAGGCTTAGGCTGTATGCTCTCTCTCTTCATGTTTTAATGCAAATAAAGGTTTATTTCTCATAAACATTTATGTGTTTGATTATTAATGTGTTTATTGTTGAATTCCTTGGTCCTTGACATAAGATCATGGACTAGCTTGTTACTCTAATCTGGTTTGTGTTTTAGTTGTGTATCTTGCAAAACGTTTGCTTGGATCAAGCACTCCAAAGACCAACCTTTGCAGCCTGGGAAAGGTATAAAGAGTATTTTATTTGTTGGACGGATTAAAGTAACTGAGAGGGGGGGGTGAATCAGTTATATACCAAAGTGCATCTTTTTAAAAGATGTTTCAGATTTATTATGGACACATGTTTAAACCATTCAACATATAGCAGCAAATTAAATAACAGTCAACATTCAATCACATCAACGAACACAAGACACAATGTTTTCATGAGGAAACAGTAAATACTCTTCTTCTTAAGAATGAAAGGTAAGCTGCAACTCCTCTTTACATTCTTTTATTTTGTCTGAGCTTCAACCCAAACGAGGCTGCTACCTCTGGAAGCTCCAACTTCCAATTATACAAGCACCAACTTGTTTCTATTTTCTGGCAACAACCAGAAGGATGCTACAACACCCCAGAGAACTCTTTTGAATTACAGAATGAATCAAACCCTTACAACCCCTTACTGTCTATGACTTGGCTTAATAAATCAGCATTTACATTCCGATTCTGAATTAGACAGTATTGCAGATATTCACAACAGATGTTATAATTCTATCTCTGTACATTTTTCTCTGTTTATCATCAAGACTAAGCACATACAGAACTCACCGAGACTGTCACTGTATCATTCTTATATTCTTTCTCATTTGGACTCTTCATACTCTGCAACTATCATCGTATCCAGCTCTTCAATCCTTTTTTGCAATGTGCTCAATCTCTTATATTCGAAATTGCCTTACTGAACAGCTGTTCTTTTCTCATCTACTTGCTACAATATATATATTCATATTCCAGTCAATTCCCATTCTCTCCGTTCATTACAGAAACGGTTACGGACTCTTCATTTTCCATCTAATTGCAAATGAGAGACAATTAATCGGTCTCGAATGTTGATCTGTACAAAACTATTCACATTCCACGAATAGTCATTCTCTGCTCTGCAAGGCCATGTCACACCACTTCTTGCCAATTCCATGCCACGCTGGGGTTTTAAATGTTTAAATCGAAGGTTTATCTGCTTATCCTCCTGCCGTTGTGAAAAGATAATTGGCTTCAGTCTCGATATTCTTTTCTGATGCATTTGCCTTAGTCGACTGAATGTTTGGTTTCATGTCGGAACATTTTGTTCTTTCAATCTCTGCCGTTGCGGCTCCATAATGGCTGACCATCCGACTCATAACGTTTCCGACATCGATAGACCTACCACGGAGCCCGTAGTCTTCCGTCTTCCGCCGTTGCAGCTCCCGAACACCTTTATACCTCCGTCGTTGCGGCTCCCGTTCCACTCCAACTTCCGATGTTTTGAAGCCCCGATGTTTCGGCTCCCGTTCCACTTTTCACTCCGACGTTGTGGCTGCAAATGAGACTATTCTTTCGCTCACCGATATTTTTGTTTGCCGCATTGTCGCCGATCCTTGTGTTGTGGGCTTCCGCTGTTTCGGATGAGAAAGTTACTATCCTTCCGGCGTTGCATATGAAACCAATCATTATCCTTCCGGCTTCCACCATTGCGACTGTGGAAAGCTTTATCTTTTTCGGTCGTCCATTCATTTTAAACCCGCCGTTGTGGATTGATTTATTCTTCATGGCTCCGCCGTTGCGGCTCCCAAAGTGGTTAAGCCTCCGAAGTGTAAATCCTGCCGACTTCCGATTGAGAGTTTTCCCGCCTTCTGGTCACCTGTCCGTAACCTCTTTCTCTTTCGCCATTTCGGATAGATAATCATTTTTGGCTTCGTTATTTTTCTCCGACGCATTGGCTTAATCGGCTGATTTGTTGCTTTTGAATCGGATCATATTATTCTTTCATTTTCCGCCATTGCGAACTGACTTATTCTTTATGACTCCGTCGTTGTGGCTCCTGATTCCACTATCATGCCGACGATTAACCTTGTAAAGCTCCGATGTGGAGTTCTCGACGGGTAGCTCCGATGCGGGAAAATCTGTACGTGGATGTCTTCGATGTGGGAAAATCTGTATGTTCTAATTTATGTAAGTATTGGAGCTCCTTGTTCTCGTTGCTGATGTGTGTTCTTTACTGTACAAAGATTCCTGTATAATATGTTGTATAATATACCTGTGCTGCAAAGTCTGACAGAATGACAACATCTTGGCCAACAAACTCCCCCTTTGACATGATGGCAAACTTTGAAAACTTTCTCCCCCTTTTGACATCCATGGCAAAGACTCGAAATACTGCTCCCCTTGTGATCATGACTCTCCCTGTCACTGTTTCAATCTATACAGAATGTGTCCAGAAAAAAAGAAAGCAAAAGCTGTAACCATATGCCAACAAGAAATCAGAGCCATAAAGAGCTTGGCAACCTGTAATGTGAATGAGAATATATTCATAGTGGAAAAACCCCCAGCTGAGCTCGAAGCATTTCAAACTGAGATTTGGGCAATGGCTTAGTGAAAATATCAGCAATCTGGTCTTTTGTTCCAACATATTCAAGCTTAATAACTTTGGACAGCACCTGCTCTCTCAGAAAATGATATTTTATGGGTATGTGTTTAGTCTTTGAATGCATCATTGGGTTCTTTGAAATGCTTATTGCACTTTTATTATCACAGAAAATGGGAATGGGATCATCATTCTGTATGTGCATATCCTTCAACATCTGCTTCATCCAAAGAATCTGGGTGCAACATCCTGCTGCTGCTATATACTCTGCTTCAGCTGTAGATAATGAAACAAATGATTGTTTCTTACTGGACCAGCTTACCAAACAACATCCAAGAAAGAAGGCAGCACCACTGGTACTTTTCCTATCATCAACACATCCAGCCCAGTCAGCATCAGTAAATGCATATAAGTCCAGAGAGTTATCTTTTGGATACCATAAACCATGATTTGTTGTTCCTTTTAAGTATCTGAAAATCCTCTTTACATCCAACAAGTGACCATTCTTAGGTGAGGCCTGAAATCTTCCAACCTGACAAACAACATGCATAATGTCTAGTCTAGTTGCTGTAGCATAAGAGTAGACTGCCAATCATAGATCTGTACATAGTCTGGTCTACATCTCCAGAGTCATCATCTTTACTGAGTTTACATCCAGTGACCATAGGTGTACCAACTGGCTTACAGTCCTCCATTTTGAATTTCTTTAACATTTCATTAATGTATTTAGTCTGAGAGATAGAGATACCTCTGTCACATTGATTGATTTGTAATCCAAGAAAGAACTTCATTTCTCCTAGCATAGACATTTCGAATTCCTGCTGCATGCTTTCAACAAACTTTGTGCTCAGTCTATCATTGTCACTCCCAAAAATTATGTCATCAACATAAACTTCTATAATAATCAGACTGTTATTCTCTTCTTTAATGTACAGGTTACTATCTGTGTGACCTTTCTTGAATACTTGCTGCATCAAGTAGTTATCTAGTCTGGAGTACCATGCCCTAGATGCTTGCTTTAATCCATATAACGCTTTCCTCAATCTGTAAACAAACTGTGATGCATCCTGTACATGAAATCCTTCTGGCTGTTCCATGTAGACTTCCTCTTCCAAATCACCATTCAGAAAAGCTGACTTCACATCCATTTGGTAGACTTTGATTTGTTTGGAGCTGGCATATGCTAAGATCAACCTTATTGCTTCCATTCTAGCAACAGGGGAAAATGTTTCACTGTAATCAATCCCTTCTACCTGTGCATAACCTTTGCAGACTAGTCTTGCTTTATTTCTGGTTACTTTTCCTGTATCATCCAGTTTATTCCTGAAAACCCACTTAGCTCCTATTTCATTTTTGTTTGTCAGTCTAGGAACTAGTTCCCAGGTATGATTCTTTTCGATTTGACTAAGCTCTTCCTTCATAGAATTTTCCCAATGTTCATCTTTGATAGCTTCATTCATGCTTTTTGGTTCAGTCAGAGAGAGAAGTGATACCTACTTTTCAAGGATGGGTTGTTGTCTTTTACTTATTGTCTCGACACCTGAGTTTATATCCCCAATAATCAGTTTTTCAGGGTGATTTTTCTATATTCGACTACTTGGAGATTTTGTTGAAATTGTATTTTTTGAAGGACTAAAGCATTGTTCATCATCACATGTAGATCTGTTACTGTCATCAGCCTTAACCTCTTCTATTTCATCCTCTTCATCATCTGACCTGTGCTTGTCAAATATATCATGAGTCTCAAACTCCCTTTGCTTAGTCTTTGATTTTAAGAATGCAGATTCATCAAATGTTACATCTATTGCTTCAACGATATTTCTTAGTCTGAAATTATAACATTTATATGCTTTTCTAGAACAGGAGTAGCCAACTAATACTCCATCATCGGTTCTAGAGTCTAATTTTCCCAAATGTGGATCTACTTGTTTGATATAACACTTACAGCCAAAAATCCTGAAATGTTTAACACTGGCTGGTCTTCCTTTCCACATTTGATATGGCGTGATAGACTGGTTGTTTCTTAGCAGACATCGATTCAGAATGTGAACTGCTGTGTGAATAGCTTGAGGCCAAAGCACATTACTCAACTTTGCTTCATAGAGCATGGTTCTAGCCATCTCTACTACTGTTCTGTTTTTCCTTTCTACTACCCCATTCTGCTGAGGTGTTTCAGTCACAGAGAAGTGTCTCTTTATCATGTTCACATCACAAAATTTGTTAAATTCATTTGACACATACTCTCCTCCATTATCAGATCTCAGGCACTTTATTTTCTTGTCACATTCATTTTCAAAAAATTCTTTAAACGTTTGAAAACAGTCAAAAGCTTCAGATTTCTTTTTCAATAAGTAAAGCCAAGTCATTATAGTGTAATCATCCATAAATAATAAGAAATACTTTTTTCCTTTCATCCCTTTCATCCCTTTTGTTCTCATGGGCCCACAAATATCAGTATGCACTATCTCAAGCGGTTTAGTTGTGGAGTATTCTTTTGTTTTAAATCTGACTCTTGTTTGTTTCCCATGTTGGCATTGCTTGCACACTGAACCTGAGAGATTCTTTAAAGATGGTAAATCTCTTACAGCTTCATTCTTACTCATATTGATCAGATTATCAAAATTGATGTGACCTAGTCTCTTGTGCCACAACCAGCTTTCATTCTCATTACTAAGACAGCATTCATTCTTTTTCTCATCTAGAATATAGACATTGCTTGAACTTCTTGTGGTTGTACCTATTAGTTTATCTGTTTTCACATCTCTGATTTGACATCCATTTGAATCAAATATCATGTAGTGTCCCTTATCACATGTTTGACTAACACTCAGCAAGTTGTGTTCCATGTCTTCTATCAACAGGACATTTTCAGCCAAGTTTTTCTTACTGTTTAAACATATAGTCCCTCTTCCAATTATTCTAGTTGTCTGATCATTCCCAAATGTGACAGACCCCTCTTTTCCTTTGTCTAGTCTGATAAACAAATGTTTACTTCCTGTCATATGTTTGGAGCATCCACTGTCTATTATCCATTTGATTTTATGTTCAGCTTGCAGGGCTACGTTACATTTTTCAGCCTTCAGATTTTTAGTCTTCCTTTTCCAGATTTGAGTTTGTTGATGAGTATAGATGGGTTTACTAACTTTCTAAAAGTTAGTAGGACAATTTCTTGAAATATGGCCAAAATTTTGACACTTATAGCATTCTGTTTCATGATTCAGAACATCAAACCTGTTTCTGTTTTGACTTGTCAAATCTATCTTTTTTCCATAACCATGTCTGAGCTTCTCATAACCATTATGTTCAGATATATTTCTTGAAAACTTATCACAAAATGCAGCCTTGTGTCCATAATTGTAACAGAAAAAACAATAGCCATTGAATTTGTATTGATACATGTCAGGTGTTCTTCTCTGAACATTTGATCTTGACTTTTCTTCCTGTTTCTCAACCACTGACTTATTATCAGCCCCTTTCTCATTCTTCTTTTATGTACCTGTTGCTTTCACATCTGAACTAGAACACTCATTAGTCACTGCTGCCTTATAACCAAGTCCAGTTTTATCATTTACAGATTTCTGACTTTCTATTATCTGATCTAGAATTGATGAACCGTGATTCATGTTACTTTCCTAAACCTTCTTCCTTAATAAGACAGCTTCTAATTTCATCTTTTCAATCTTTTTATCCTTTTCAATAATTAATTTATTTAGAGATTCTTCAGTGATTCTAGCTTCTTCCAGTTTTAGTTTTAATTCACTCATCATTGCTTCAGTGCTTTCAAATGAATCATTTGATTTTCTCAACTCATCCTCAAGTTCTTTAACATTTCTCTTAAGATGTCTACATTGTTTTCTCTCTTCTTAAATCACATAGAGCACTTACCAATTCTGCTTCCAAATCCACTTCACCATCTTCTTCCTCTTCAGACTGGTCTTTCTGATTTTCCAAGGCCATAAAGAGATTCTCATCTGACTGATCATCACTTTCATCGGAATCAAATATATCACTTTCTTCTTTAGTAAATAAACTCTTCTTCTTGAAAGTATGTCTATTGAAAGACTTCTTGTATTTATTTTTGTATTGTTTTGACTTTTTACTGCTTTCTTCCTCATT
Source organism: Pseudotsuga menziesii (assembly GCA_001517045.1). Classification (NCBI taxonomy): domain Eukaryota; kingdom Viridiplantae; phylum Streptophyta; class Pinopsida; order Pinales; family Pinaceae; genus Pseudotsuga; species Pseudotsuga menziesii. Next base: position 27,910 of record LPNX010859522.1, on the reverse strand, counting down.
GTCAGAGTTCTTACTATATGGACATTTGGAAGCAAAGTGGCCTATTCTACCACATCCAAAACATTTCAAAGGAAGCTTACCTTTGTACCTACCTGTACCCTTTCTTAAGCTCTTGACAAAATTTGCTTCTTCTTCATCTTCTTCTAATTTTTCAGAATGGTTCACTTCTTCTTCTTTCTTTTTCTTCTCCTTCTTTGCTGCTTTGAATGCTGCTTCTTTCCTGGAAGAAGTCTCACCAGAAATTCTCATTTCATATGCAGTCAGTATTCCACTAAGTGTATCCATATCTAAGGTATCTAAATCTACTCTTTCTTCTAATGCAAAAACCTTAGGATTAAATCTAGCAAGAAGAGATCTAAGAACCTTTTGTACAAGATCTTCATCTTTAATCTTTTGTCCTAGCCCTCTCATGGTATTGGCAACTTCATCTATTTGAAGGAAATAAGTGGCTATATCTTCAGATTATTCCATTTTCAAACTTTCAAATTGAGATCTATATGTTTGTAATTTGGAATTTTTAACTTTATCATCCCCTTCATAGACTGTTTTCAGTTTGTCCCAAATTTCTTTTGCTGAGGAACAGTTCATTACTTTAACAAATTCTGAAGCTGCTAGGCCTCCTAGAATACCATACATAGCCTTTGAATTACTCTCATAGAGTCTTCTACTTATAGGATCTATTGGAATAGTTGCTGGAACATTATATGTATTTAAACAATCTTGCCATACATCAACTCCTTGAGACTGTAGAAACAGTTTCATTCTTATACTCCAAAAGGCATAATTATGTCCATCAAATAGAGGCAGTCCATGTTTGGTAAATTCTGATTTCTTGTCCATTGATTAGGATCTAGATTCCAGTGGTTAAGCTGATTTGAAGCAACCTGCTCTAATACCAATTGTTGGATGGATTAAAGTAACTGAGAGGGGGGGTGAATCAGTTATATACCAAAGTGCATCTTTTTAAAAGATGTTTCAGATTTATTATGGACATATGTTTAAACCATTCAACATATAGCAGCAAATTAAATAACAGTCAACATTCAATCACATCAACGAACACAAGACACAATGTTTTCATGAGGAAACAGTAAATACTCTTCTTCTTAAGAATGAAAGGTAAGCTCCAAATCCTCTTTACATTCTTGTATTTTGTCTGAGCTTCAACCCAGACGAGGCTGCTACCTCTGGAAGCTCCAACTTCCAATTATACAAGCACCAACTTGTTTCTATTTTCTGGCAACAATCAGAAGGATGCTACAACACCCCAGAGAACTCTTTTGAATTACAGAATGAATCAAACCCTTACAACCCCTTACTGTCTATGACTTGGCTTAATAAATCATCATTTACATTCTGATTCTGAATTAGACAGTATTGCAGATATTCACAACAGATGTTATAATTCTATCTCTGTACATTTTTCTCTATTTATCATCAAGACTAAGCACATACAGAACTCACCGAGACTGTCACTGTATCATTCTTATATTATTTCTCATCTGGACTCTTCATACTCTGCAACTATCATCGTATCCAGCTCTTCAATCCTTTTCTGCAATGTGCTCAATCTCTTATATTCGAAATTACCTTACTAAACAGCTATTCTTTTCTCATCTGCTTGCTACAATATATATATACATATTCCAGTCGATTCCCATTCTCTCCGTTCATTACAGAAACAGTTACGGACTCTTCATTTTCCATCTAATTGCAAATGAGAAACAATTAATCGGTCTCGAATGCTGATCTATACAAAACTATTCACATTCCACGAATAGTCATTCTCTGCGCTGCAAGGCCATGTCACGCCACTTCTTGCCAATTCCATGCCACGCTGGGGTTTTAAATGTTTAAATCGGAGGTTTATCTGCTTATCCTCCTGCCGTTGCGAAAAGATAATCGGCTTCAGTCTCGATATTTTTTTCCGATGCATTTGCCTTAGTCGGTTGAATGTTTGTTTTCGTATCGGAACATTTTGTTCTTTCAATCTCCGCTGTTGCGGCTCCATAATGGATGACCATCCGACTCATAACGTTTTCGACGTCGATAGACCTACCACGGAGCCCGTAGTCTTCCATCTTCCGTCGTTGCGGCTCCTGAACGCCTTTATACCTCCGTCATTGCGGCTCCCGTTCCGCTCCGACTTTTGATGTTTTGAAGCCCCAATGTTTCGGCTCCCGTTCCACTTTTCGCTCCGATGTTGTGGCTGCAAATGAGACTATTCTTCCACTCTCCGATATTTTTGTTTTTCGCGTTGTCGCCGATCCTTGTGTTGTGGGCTTCCACCATTTCGGATGAGAAAGTTACTATCCTTCCGGCGTTGCGTATGAAACCAATCATTATCCTTCCGGCTTCCGCCATTGCGGCTGCGGAAAGCTTTATCTTTTTCGGTCGTCCATTCGTTTTAAACCTGCCATTGTGGATTGATTGATTCTTCACGGCTCCGTCGTTGCGGCTCCCAAAGTGGTTAAGCCTCCGAAGTGTAAATCCTGCCGACTTCCGATTGAGAGTTTTCCCGCCCTCCGGTCACCTGTCCGTAACCTCTTTCTCTTCCGTCGTTGCGGATAGATAATCAGTTTTGGCTTCGTTATTTTTCTCCGACGCATTGGCTTAATCGGCTGATTTGTTGCTTTCAAATCGGATCATATTATTCTTTCATTTTCCGCCATTGCGAACTGACTTATTCTTTATGACTCCGTCGTTGCGGCTCCTGATTCCACTATCATGCCGACGATTAACCTTGTAAAGCTCCGATGTGGAGTTCTCGACGGGTAGCTCCGATGTGAGAAAATCTGTACGTGGATGTCTCTGATGTGGGAAAATCTGTACGTTCTAATTTATGTAAGTATTGGAGCTCCTTATTCCCGTTGCTGCTGTGTGTGCTTTAATGTACAAAGATTCCTGTATAATATGCTGTATAATATACCTGTGCTGCAAAGTTTGACAGAATGACAACATCTTGGCCAACATTATTCACGAATTTTATGTCATCTTAGGGAAAGCTCTTTTATTCCGTGATAGTTTTATTCTAGTACTGGGTGTTTCAGGCTAGGGAAATAGCTTCTGTCTGCACTAGCTGATTATTTCTGGTAACAAAGTTGGTGACTCTGTTGTGGACAAATCAGAATTCTTGGTTATTCTTGGTTCTTTCCTTGTCTTCAAATTTCAATTTCTTATCATAGATCATATCTACTAGTAAATTAGCTATATTTGGTTTGAAATTGCTAGATCTGCCTTGATCAACCTCTGATGCTTCATATTCTTTCTAATTAGTATCATTTGGATCTATATTTTGAACTCTAACATCTTTCTTTTTCGCCTTGTGTTTGATTTCAAAATATCTATTGGCCATGGCATATGGTTAGTGTTGAAAGAGCGCCCACTGCACCTTCTCTTCAGGCAAAAAATGGTGTTGTAGTGTCCCCTCCCGCCTTGGAGGAGAAATACGACCTCAACTTCTTCTCTGATATACCAAAATGTAGAGTACCCGCTAATCTAATACTACTATGATATACCATGATGTCCATGAACCTAGTGCCCATACACCTTACTGATATGCGGAATAATTTAATACTTCTCTTTACTACCTCTTTAACACAGTCATGGGTCATGTAACACCCCTTTAACATTCATTCTTAGGCTACAAAACCACTCTGACAGTCGCTTTGCTCTTAACAGATCAATTATGTAACCAGAAACACATTGTCCACACTGAACCTGCCATTTCCTCACTCCACCTTCTGCACTCCTCTTTTCTCCTTCCGCTGCAAAATTTGGGAACTGGAAACATAATGTGCGATGAAGTCATTCAACCACTTTATTTCTTTCTCCTTCTACTGCAGAACTCGGGAATCAAAAAACAAACCAATCAACAGAATCACTTAACCATTTTCCTCCTTCCTCCTTGCTCCTTCCACCTTTCTGCTTTCTACATTCCGCAAGCGGATCTCGGAAATCGGAAAGACAATGTTTTTCCATTTTTCGCATCCCGCCTTCCTCCCTCCACGGGCAGATTTTGGGGTGCGGAAAACAAAAAAAATTCCGTGTATTTTTCCTATTTTCCACCTCCCGTAAGCAGATCCCAGAGTGGGGAAAACCCACATTCTGCTTTGTTTCAACTTCTCTCCTCTACCTCCCACCTTCTTCCTTCTATAGGCGGATTTTGGGGTGCAAAAAAGCTTAATTCAGATGCACTTTGAATCTGTAACCAGGCTTCTAGCCTCCATGATCATAAACATAATACATTGAAACATACAAGGCATATACATATGCAAATGTAGGAATCATTTAATCAACAGTAAACTCTACTGAAATCATTAACAAGCATTCATCATATTCAACATATCCATAAACAAATAGATTGCAGAAATAATACAACAAAATACTTATATTTGAAGATGAAGTTGTCCCACAACTAGTTATGTCACTGCAACGTTCCACCCAGCCATAGGCCAGTTGTGTTCATCAATATCTCAACACAACTGCCACCCCTGAGCTGGGAATGATTTCCACAAGGAACTATGGAACATTAGACTCACACATATCTATATCATATCACACATAGTCAAGCCAACCTTTAGTTGGGTTTATCATACTGTCCAGCCAAGCCAACACACAGTTGGGTTTATCAGGCTGTAGGAAAACAAACCAAAACACTACTGGGTTTATCATGCTACTTAGCCAAGCCAGCAAACACTTGGGTTTATCACACTGCTCATAGTCAAGCCAACATTCACATTAAGGACCAACTAAGCCAACAAATAGGTTTATCAGACTATCCACAGTCAAGCCATCTCACTGCTAGGTTTATTAGGCTACTCAGCCAAGCCAACATTCACAATTGGGTTTATCAGGATGTCAAACCAAGGATTATACACATGGAGAAATGCACAACAAGACACAGGAAATCCAACTACCAGTTGAGTTTATCAGGCTATTACCCAAGCCAATATCCAATTGGGTTTATTAGGCAGCTCATCCAAGCCAATATACAATTGGTTTTATGAGGATCTCATCCAAGCCAATCTCCTTTGGATTTATCAGGCTGCTAGGGCACTGAAAATGTAGAATGGCTAAGCTAGTGGCTCATTCAACGGCTAGGGACACCTCCATAAGATCTATCTGGTTTGACATCCACAATACCTACACACCCAACACAAGGAAGCATCTCCTTCTCTGCTCCACAGTCCCTCGGGATATGCCTTCCCTTCTAGTGCTCTCCAGGGTGTGCATAGAAGATTCACCAGCCACTCTTATCTTTTTATAAGGTTCCTCTCTGCACTAGGTTTATCAATCCCATTCCTCGTCTCTTCCACTCCTAAGTCTTGCATACAATTTAGACCCAAACCAGGGTGCACATCACAACAAACCACAGAGAGACATAGCACCACAAGGCCACACTCTGTAACATAGAGAAATGGGGTCTCATACCACTCTGCAATTCAGGATAACACTGTAATACAACAACCAAGGTTCCATACCACACTATCACATAGAAAAACGTTGCAGAACAACTCATCTGCGACTCAGGAGAGTGAACAACTCCATGATTTTGAATGAATCATGAATTATCAATCAATGAACGTTGGGGAACAACAAAACCTTCCCCCAACTGAGGGAAAGACGGACTAACATGCATCCACATGATTACTTACTGTAGAAGCTAGAATGTGGCTTCCTAGACTATTGGTTTGCAGGAATGCTCAGACACGAAATTAGACTGACATGCATTGGTCTTCCCAAGGAATTAACTGCCTCAACAACTATTCTGGAAGAATTGAATGATTGAGTGCAAAGGACAAAAAGGGTATTTGAGGTTTCATGGGTTTCCCCATCGACATCTATCCTCACCCTATGGCTCGAGAGTTTAACTAACTCCCCTCCCTATTCCTGGTGAAATCATTCCCCCATCTCTTTCACGTTGCAGTGCATAGCTAGTTGTTGTATTTTTATTAATTGTATATTTACATGTTATCTCAAAATATGTGTGCTTGACTGGCACAAGAAACCATAGGCATCGATCCTAGTCACCTATACAAAAAACACCAAATCAATAGCAGGGTCTTGGCCTTGAGCTCCTCTCCATGATTTAAATATAATATATACATTGTGTACAATTTTAATACCATGGGGTCAAAACCAGGGTGTTACATTCCCCTCCCCCTTCATTAGCACTGTCCTCGATGCTTTAGAAAATTGAACAAAAATGGATGTCCCAATCGCATGGAATCCTCCAGCTCCCACGTAGCCTCTTCAGGATCGTAGTGCTCCCACTGCACCTTTACCTGTCCAACGGCTCTATTTCGAAGCACTGTGACCTTCCTGTCGAGAATGTGCAATGGCTCGGTTTGGAACTCTCCCACGGGTTCCACCTGAATTACATCCCAATTTATCACATGGTTAGGGTCATGTACATATATATAAAGAAAATAAACATGAAAAACATTATGAGTTCTAGTTCTAGCAGGCAATGAAAATCTATATGCAACTAGACCTATTCTTTCAAGCACTTTAAAAGGCCCGCAATATCTAGGTGACAACTTGGCACAACTTCCAAGCTTCAAGGAACTCTTTCTTTCCCTCACTCTAAGGAAAACATGATCCCCAACATTGAACTCACTATGTATTATATGCTTATCTGCATAGCTTTTCTGTATGTCCTGCGCTTCTTTCAGGTTCTGCCTGATCTTTGCAACCTATTGCTCCATTTCCTTGAGTAATTATGGACGAAGCACAATCATGTTCATTGGATTATCCCAAGTTATTGGTATCCTACACCTTCTTCCATACAAAGCTTCATACGGACTCATCCCCAATGATGCTTGTTGTCCATTATTATAGGCAAACTCTACCAAGTTTAAATAATCCTCCCACTTGGATGGTTTGTCCATCACATACATGTGAAGCATGTCTTCAAGCACCTAATTCACTCTCTATGTCTATCCATCAGTCTGAGGATGGTATAAAGTACTGAAGTTCATCTTTGTACCCAAATTTGCAAACAGACTCTTCCAAAAATTAGAAGTGAACTTGGCATCCATGTCAGAGATTATTGCCTTAGGAAATCCATGCAATCTGAAAATCACCTTCATGAATATTTTCACAATGGCATCAGCCTTATACATGGACTTGATAGGTATAAAATGTGTTGTCTTTGTCAACTTGTCCACCACAACCATGATGGAATCATGTTATATTGCAATCATTGGCAATCCTGTAATAAAATCCATGGAAACAACTTCCCATTTCCATTCTGGGATTGCCAAAGGATGCAATAACCCTGCTAGGTGTTGATGCTCAACCTTCACCTGCTAACATTTCATGCACTTTGAAATATACTCAGCAATGTCAATTTTCATTCCTGGCCAAAAATACTACTTTCTCGTTGTAGCAATTGTCTTTTTATATCCTGGGTGACCAGAATATGGAGCTTGATGAATTTCATCCATAACAATTATTCTGAAATCTGCTACATTTGGAATATAAATTATGTTCTTATGAGTAAGAAGTTCATCTTCTTCCAATTTATATCCCTCATACCTCTTTTCAAGGCTTTGTTGCTGCAACTTTCCCTTTATTTGCTCATACATTTCATCTTCAATAGTATGATTAACAATCTTTTGTCTCAAATCTGGTTGGCAAATGCTAAGAGATGCCACATGCATTTCATGCACTTTACTGCTAAGTGCATCAACCACTTTATTCTCTTTTCCTTTTATGTGTTTGATTTTCAAATCAAAATCACACACAAACTCCAACCATCTAGCTTACCTAGCATTTAATGTTGGTTGATCAAACAAGTATTTTAGACCACAGTGGTATGTCCCTAGCTCAAATATTCTTCCCATTAAATAATGCCTCCACATCTTGAGATCGTGTACTATGGCTGCAAGTTCTAAATCATGAGTAGCATAGTTATTCTCATGATCTTTCAGCTTTTTTGGCTCATAGCATACCACGTGGTTGTCTTGCATAAGAACTCCTCCAAGTCCTTGATTACATGCATCAGTACACACCACAAAATCGTTTTCTGGGTCTGCAATTTTCAAAACTAGTGCACTTGTAAGAAGATTCTTTGTTGAAATATTGTAACTTCGAAGAATATTCTACATTAGAGGAAATTTCAACTCAAAAATGGCCTCCTAAAATGAACTAATAAAATAATAGTTAAAATAATAAAATAATATTTATTAATTTTGGAGGAAGAAAAGAAAAAATTTCGCATCCAACGAGCTCTCCCGGTCGAAATTTGAGTAAAAACACAGGGAGATATGTCAAAAATACAAACAAAAAAGTAGTTTTTTTTTATGATACCTATCCCCAAATTTATATTAAAAAAGTGTTTAAGACCTATACAGTATTTCAAATTTAAATCAATTTCATTGGCTAACACATGATGACATGGAATTTGAATAAAAGTTAAAAGGCCCATTTTGAGTTGAAATTTCCTCTAATGCATGTATTTTTTGTGGTCCCCGATGTTCCTACCAGGAGAATCACTTGTATTTCTTTATACCCCGATGTTTCTAATCAAGATAACTAATAGGAGTCATGAGGAATTCCCCTTCATTATAAGTCAGTTCATTAGTACCCCAGTTGTGGTTACTCGAGCCTACATAACTGAATTAATTATTAAGTGAATGAAAGAATATAAATAGAGGTGAGGTGCTTCTAATTTGAGACACACACACTCACTTTTGTAGCGCATGAGAGAGAGAGAGAGAGAGAGAGAGAGACCTGGAGAAGAACGAGGATCAGTCTTTTGGGTTTTACCTTTTATATTTTGGAGCATCTATATTGAGGAAGCTTTTGCTGGGTTTTTTCCATTAGGGTTTTCCCAAGATAAATCTTTGTGTTCTTTTTGTGTGGTTGTGCTTGTCTATCTGTTGTGGCCTGGAAAATCGCAGGTAACAACAGTAGGGATTCTCCCCAATAAACGTTCCCAATTAGATCATTATTGTTTGGTATGGGGAATCCATCCAGTTTACGGTCCGGTTACTGTAGGTCAAGTAACGATTAAAGTGTCTTACCGGTTACGGCCCAGTCCACCGTGTACATTTTTTAGTTTTTTAATGTTTAAGTATGATGTGCAAGTGCCTAACTAAATGTAGATGATAGAGATAATGTGGAGGGTCACAATGTGATGCGCAGGTTCTTACCTCTTGTCTTACCTCTCTCGCTTCTAAATCACAAACAATAAGAAACTAACTAAAACTCACTAACCTATCCCTAGGGAGAAAAACTATCATTAATGGTGAGTAATGTATCGTATTGCATGCATAAAGAAAATCACAAATAGCTGTTGACATTTCTAAACACATGAATATCAATAGAAATATAAACAACAAGCTAGCTTATTGTTAATCAAAAGATTCATTACTCAATGTGGAAATTTCACAAAATAAACAAGAGCGCATTCATAACATGAAAGAATTCAATAGGTTAGAGCAATCTCACAATTCATGGAAACAAGCTGAAAAAGAAATAGTTCATATCCAAATAGCCCATAGCAAACATTTGAAAATCCACAGAACTTTCTCCAGCAGAAACATATAACTCTTTATTGTAAAATGAATTAGTTCTTCTTACAATACTTTCTCAAAATAGTCTGGAAAAAAGGTACCAACCTATCTAAAACTCTCCTATACTTATACAAAATCAAAAACTCTTGGGCTTCCCCTCATTGTCTCTTGAGCTTCCCCAACCTTTCTTTTCCAAAAAAATGTCCTATAGCTTGTGCACAAAATTAATACAACATATTACATTTTTCAATTAATATTCCCAAAACATTTTATGAGGAAGGCCCAGCTTACTCGTTGGTGAAATTTTTCCATGCATTAGCATCTGCTACTATGCTTTCAAACCCATAAGGCTCAAGGAATTGAATGTTAATCTCATACTTAGCAACTTGGGTCTTCACCCCCTCTACTCTAGCAGGAATCAGGCACAGCTGGTCCTCTAATAAGTGTATACTCACGGCTGCATGTGCTACTGTATTTTTAAATATCCATTCATCCAAGTCCTTGACTTGATGGATTTCTTGTTCATCTTCTTTATGTCTGTCATGTAAATGCTTTAGAAACAACTCATGTTTAGGTAGCACCTCCAATATTTTCTCAATAGAAGTCTGACACTGATTATATGTGAAAAGTACTCTTCTGCAAAATTCGGCACAAGCAGTCTTTGTCTTCTTTACTTTCTTTTTAAATTCCTATGCAACATTACTAGCAAATTCCATTAACTCATATTCTTGCTGCAATGTCTACTGATCTTTAACGGTGAGGTCTTCGGGAGATTCTTTATTGGTTTCTACCCAAACCATTCTTCCATTTAGACTTTCCAATATATCCTAAGTCCTATCCAGGATATATGAAGTGGTATTTACAATCTCCTCCATCCTGTTGTCTATCTGCAAAACTTTGCATCTTTCATCTTCTATTTGTATTTGTATTTGATGGATCATTTTCCTAATAATCAGAACATGATCCTTTAAGGGTCGGATATCAGCTTTCTACTCCATAGCACCCTTTAGTGATGCGGTCAATGAATTTTTCTATTCTTCCAAGGATGCTATCTGCATCTGATATTGCTTCTCCTTTTCTTCTGCAACAACCTTCTCTATTTTCAGCTCAGTAACCTTGCTCTCCAACTTGTTCTTTTCTTCATTTAAATTTCCACATGATAGCTGAAGATTATCCTTTTCAGAATTTAAACTCTGATGTTCTAGCCGTAACTTTTGTAACTCTACCAATGTAACTTGAGAACTCTTCTTTGTATTTTCTGCAGATATTGCTAAAGCATCCTTATCTACTTGCAGAGTTTGGCACTCGGTCCTTGAAACCTTGACTTCCCTTGTCATGTCTTCATATTTTCTCTTTAGCTGCTGGCTTTCATCCATTTCCTTCTTTAAGGTTTCTTTCAGCTGGGCTACACTATTCCATGACTACTCCAGATCAGTCATGATTCTGTCTATGTTGTCTTCGATTGCTAAGGTTAAAGCTACCCTAGCTCTTTCTATCAATCGTGGATCCTTATGCATACCATGTACCACTGTCTTGTCTATCACCATCTTACCTAGCTTTCCTCCAGTGTCTACCTTTTTCTCGGTTCTCTTGACAATCCTTTTCTTTTCTTTGTCACAGAATATGGTATTAAAATCAGGTACTTCCTCTCCTTCGGTAGGCATGAAAGGAATCAAATCAAATTCAAATATTGAAACTTCTCCTAACATACTGCCAGAAGGGACATCAGGCTCCAAGGGATCAAGCTTGGATCGTCCTTGTTCTTGATCTGCAAGATCTTGAACTTCTTGTACATCAACTTACTCTATGGGATGCTTCTCCTTTTGGGATTCTGTTAGCCTGAATCCCTCACTTTCTTCCTGTTTCTTTTTTATTTCAGCTTCTTCTTTTCTTTTCATTTCTTCTTCTTCCTTCCTAGCTGCTTCTTCAGCAGCTCATTTCTCTTCTTCTTCTTCAATTCTTAACCAATTTTCTACTTCCTGTACCAATCTGCTGGCATCTTCTTCTCTTTTCTTGGCCTCTTCTTCTTCTAGCTTCTTATCTTTTTTCTGAAGTCTTGCCTTTTCCACCCATAGTTGTTATCTTTTGCTTGAACCTTTTCTTGAGGGATGTTATGTTCTTTGCATTGCAGAATGTCTCCTCATCTTTGTCCCAAAAGTTAATATACTCAAAATGGATTCCAACTTCTTTGCAGTAGTTAGCTACTTTGTTATGGGAATCATTTTTATGAAAATTCATTTCTCCAAATCAAAAATATTCTAGCTCTTTAACAAACTCTGCTTCCTGCCTTACCCTTGAAAACTTATAGCTTTCAAGTAAGAAAGGTACTACAGGATACGTTGCCTTCTTATGTTCAAACAAAAAAAATTCTACTCTATCTATGTACAACTGTCTGACTGCCTCCTTTGGAGTACATAATCTGTAGCATATTTTGTGAGCAGAGAAGGAGCTCTAGAGCCACCATACATCCTTACATACAATCCATCCTCTGTTAAATAATAATACCCGAACTCTTGTATGACCTTAAATGCTTCTTCGGACATGCAATTACATTCAGTTAGGAAAATCAGAGTATATAGGGGCATAATGAAATGGTCACAAATCTCCCTATAATAACTATAATACTTATGTTCCCAAAACCACTTATAAGCCATGTATATTGGGGTTTTGTCCTTCTCCCAATTGCATTTCAAAGCAAGGAAATCCTGGGTGCACAATATGCAGTCAATTAGAATAGAGCTCATATAAAATTCAGATTTCTTCTGAGATACTCCTCCTAAGGCTGCACTTATACATCCAGAAAGGTTGTTCGACACTATACTGGCCCAGTTGAAGACGGTTCCTTGTGTAGCAACGAAAAAGATAACTGGTATCTAACCTATCTTGAAACTTTTTCCATTTGCTCGACCAAAAATCCTGTTAAGCATCAAAACAATAAACCTGTAAGGAGCTCGGAGAGTTGAGATGTCATATTCTCTAAAAGATCTGGTTCTGAAATTCTTTCCTGGTATCATCATTCTCTTTACAGTTTCTACCACGTCCAGAGCTACCTCATTTAACCAACTTTTTGTTGGATAAACCTGTGGTGAGGGTAGACGGTATGCCATAGACACATAGGCAGGGCTATATGCAGCGTAGCCTTGCTTTGCAGTGTTTTCTAAGATCATTTTCATCACATATGCCCTGGGCAGAATCCAACCTATTACTTCTGAGCAGGGAAATAATTCGAGCCTCGTAGCTACTTTCATCAAAGCTAGCTTTTCAATGTTAGCATAGATCGTCAACTCTTCAAACCCAGCATCAGGTACATTCTGGTTTGAGATCATTCCGAAGATTTCTCCCCACTTGTAATCTGGTACAATTCCAATGGTGGCTTTGGTGTCTTCATAGATGAACTCTACATTGGTTATTATTTCTACCTCAGGTTCCTCTTCAGCCACCTGAGATTTCTTCTTCTGTCTCTTTGACATGTTGTTGTTATAGCAATCAACATGTCATAGTCAACCAACATGTTTTAGGCTAACTGAGCTTTAGCAAGTGATTATAGCAATACACAAGAAAATATACTAATTTATTTACCTCTTCGACATGCATGCTATTAAAATAGGTTAAACACAATCTTTATGAATGAATGATTTAACAAAAACCCTACAAATGGCTTCCTAAATATGCCTAAGCTCCACTATCTCAAAAAATTAATCGACTAAAACACTCCTTCATCTCACAGAGGTACTTATCAAACTTATTCTACCGCTAGATCTCAACACAATTCTCAACCTCAAAACAACTAAACCCTGCGTAGCAACTGTCTTCGAGAAAAACCCTAGTCAACTGAAAAAACCTTCCTAAGTCCCACAAGATACTGTAACTGAGGAAAAATGGCTTCTTAACCTCTGGCATACCATCAAGTGATGAATAAAAGGGTGGTGCAGACGGCAAAATTCCCATCTGCACCATGCCCTAACAACTCGCACAAGAAACGCAGACGCGTCCATAACACTTCAACAGTGTACAAACTCAGACCTCCCATGAAATGAAAACTCAATAATGGGCTAAAACCCCCTTTTTAATGTAAAATATTCCCGAAATCACCGTAAGAAGGAAAAAAATCCTAACCCCCTATGCGACAAAAACCTCACCTCCAACGCACTAACAGTTCAAAATCAACCAATACTACCCAAAGTAACAAGGCTACAGGTAAACCTACCTGTCAATAGCGATGCAAATGACTGGACAAGATGAAAAGTCCATGGGTGCAGAGCAGGGTGAATAAGGTTTTGACAGCTGTGTGTGCATGAATTCTTTGGATTGCTTCAATAGTGCAAACGAAAAATCCAAATGCTAATGACAAATCACATGGCCACATATATATACCCACGACCAAGCGGGAAACTATCGGTGAACAAATAATAAACCAATCGGAAGAATAGGTTGGAGGATCAACGCAATAGCGGGTGTGAAACAGACTACAAACCCAGGATTACTTACTATTCTCAGACATCGAAACGACTAATCACTACCCTTGGAACCAAAGGCTAATAACCCTCTGCAACGTCCACCATGGACTATTCTATCATCGTGGGCTTTACTTTGGGAATAAGTATCAGAGCTCGGCAATGTTAAGCTCTACGGAGTCAGCAAAGAAAACATGATGCTTTTGGAACTCTTTGGAACTAGCCTCCTACAACGCTGGGCGAGATAGACACTATAACCCTGGCTTGCTCTGGTCAATCAACCTGACAGCGAAAAAAAAAAACATCATCAGATATCGAAAACACTAGGGTGAAGAAAAAAACAAGATCGTCGGATAAGTCCAGCACTAAAGAGACGCAACTTCAGTAAATCAAGTCCGATAAATGAAGCAGACTAACTCTGATGCATCGACGACGAATTCCAAAGGAACTCAACAAGCTAGATGATCATGTTTCTGCAATGTCGGAAGGATAGTCTACTATGTTTCCGATATCAGAAAAATAGTTGACTAAGCGTCCGATACGAAAAAGTGAAAAAGACCAAGTTTTTACAAGAAATCTTTGAACTCAAAGAAACTTTGGCAATAATAAAATACTCCTAGGCCAAATTTAATAAAAACAAATCAAAGGGGGGTCCTAAAATTGAAATTTTTGGGGAAATAGTTGTGGCTGCAACAGTATCTTTCAGTGATCTTTTGGCTTATGGTTATGCTGTTATGATGCTAAATGTTTTAAGATCTGATATAACCATTAAAAATTCAACATGGTATCAGAGCCACCTTGAAACAAGACACTGTGCAGCTGCAGAAACTAGGGCTTCTTAATTTTTGGGTCTCTCTCCACAATCCATTAGCAAAAGAAGGCTAGGTTGACTCTCCATTGAAGGGCGCATCTTTTTGTCGAAGCAGAATTTGATTCCAGGAATTTTCAATTTTTTCTACGGGAAATTAGGGCTTTTTATAGAAGAGGAATCTTTTAGTGAGCCCGGCTTAGGATTACTCTCCTCATAAAAATCAAATTTTAGAGACCTGGGTCAAAATTTTTGGTTGGGTGAAACTCTGGGAAAGTCAAACCCTAGTTTGACCCTGGGCCTGAAAACCCTAAAATACTGAAACTGATAGTTTTGGTAAATTCGCTATATCTTGAGATTGAATAAGCATCAGGTGCTGAAACTTTCATAGGTTGAATATAAATTCCTGATGTACACTGTGTTGAAGTTTCAGACTCATATTCGCCACATTCTAGGAGATATGATTCCTCTAAGTTAGGGTTCCAGCCTCTCCCAGGATTCATCCCTAAAAAGGACACCTGGGGAGAATTGTTATATCTCAGGCTACGAAGGTCCAAACGAAATTTCCCAAGATGTTCCAAGAAGGGCACGGACTGTAATTTATGTGGTAATAATTTCAAACCCCGAAGATGAAATAGTGACACGTGGAGGTCTGTACAAGTTCGCTCTTTTGAAAAGTCCTGAAATGAGACACCTCATTAGAGGAAATTTGAGGTCTAAAATGGGCCTCCTAAGAAAAAGAATAAAATAATAGTTAAAATAATAAAATAATAGTTATTAATTTTGGAGGAAGAATGAAAAAAAAAAATTGTGTTCGTATTTTCGACATATCTCCCTATGTTTTTAATCAAATTATGAGTGGGAGAGCCCATTGGATGCGAAATTTAATTCTGCATCCAACGAGTACCCACACTGCATACTTTTTACAGACCCCGCTACCCCAAAAACAAGAAATACCTAAAAAAACGTGATGATGAAAAACAAGAAATACCTAAAAAAATGTGATGATGACATCATCATCACGTTTTTTTAGGTATTTCTTGTTTTTGGGGTAGCGGGGTCCATAAAAAGTATGCAGTGTGGATACTCGTTGGATGCAGAATTAAATTCTGCATCCAACGAGCTCTCCCACTTGAAATTTGAATAAAAAGACAGAGATATATGTCGAAAATACGAAGAAAAAAAGTAGTTTTCTTTTATGACAAATATGTCAATTCAACCATTATGGTTGACTCATTTTATTGAAATTCTATTGGTTCTTGAATTCCAACTCACAAAATTTATTGTTGGCATGTTTTCTTATAAGGCCCATTTTAGACCCCAAATCTCCTCTAATGTGGGAAAACGTGCATAAGTTCCAATTGGTAAAACCAATCCTGCTCTAACCTGCGATGTTGGAAAGAGAACATGCGAGGTTACCTCAGTACAAAATTTCAAACACAGAGGAGCAGTAATTTTGGAGATACCGCATAAACAATATCAGGCATTCTGCAGAAGAAACTGAAGAAAACTAGGGCATCAGAGATTTTGCAATTATGATCACAGTTTTGGGAAAATGAATATGCTACTCAGCTCGCCTTCAGGAGGCACATCTTTCTATCCAATCAAATCTAAGATATTCAAGTTTTGAAAAATTAGGGTTTCTCTGACAAACCCTAGATCATCCAGATCCGGAACCAAGACGAACATCTCAAACCGGTGAGATCTAATATTTTGTCATTTACATTTGAGGTTCTTATTTCAAAATGACCTAGCACCTCAGCTTGATGACAAGCTTGGTGAAGCTGAAAACTTCCGTGCATGGAAGCATAGGATTTTACTGGTTCTTGAAGAAAAATGAATTGGACACCTACATAAGTGGAGATGTTCTAGTTCGAAAGGGAAATGAGGCTAAAGCCTTACACAAGAAGAAACTAGACTCATAATAAGAGAACAGAAGATGGGAGAAACTAAAGATCAAGCGCTCACGATTAAAAGAAGATCCCTCAAGCGATGAGGAATATGAAGAACTCAATTCTTGAACAACCTCTTATCCATCTTATCATTTGGATAAGAAATGATGATGTCATGAATGAAGAAGATGATGAAGCAAAAGGATCAAGAAGGAGTCTACCCACAAAACAAATAAAAGATAAGTATTCAATTGTCATTTCATGATATTGTTTTATATTCAGTTGATGTGTTATGCATGATAGAATGTTTGCATTAATGACAATATGCATGTGATGGGTAAGTAGCTTATGGTGCTATACACCTCTCCATTGCTACTTATCTAGAATGAAACATCCTGCTAACATATTGGATTAGTGCACAATCTCAATGATGTCTAGAAAGTTTCTGTGAGATATGGATGAATGTTGTATTGGCTAAACAGTTGAATGATGCGTCATTATGCATATCTTCTATGAAATAGTTCTAATCATGCAACTGGTGCATTTGAATTATAGGGAAGGCCTTGTACAACCACCTACAAGAAAAGAAGGATGAGACTTGTTCTGAAGAACAAGTGATGACAATTCAAGATTCACTCCAATAAACATGAATCTGAAGCTCCCAGGGTCAGAGACACCATGATAGAAGAAAGAGCTTCCGAGAGCGGTAGATCCACCTTGAAGGATGAATACCACCATGGGTACAAGAGATAACTCATGATAAAAAAAAGAATGGCGAGACTTCTAAACCAAAGTAAGAGGCCTCGGACACACTCTAGTTGTGTAACACAGTTGAGTGACATCATTGATGCTAACTTTTCTGGCTATGAAAGAAGTTATGATCAAAAAGTAACAGTCGATCATGGGGAATGATGTCTAGGATATGGTTTTGAGACCTAAAGGGAAGTCCATTGTATCTTCCATATGGATCTACAAGAACAAGTGTACAAAGCAAGGTTCGTATTTTTCCTCAGAAAGAATAGACTATGAAATGACATACTCTATTGACCAAACCCACTAGAAGTATATATCAACTAGAGAACCACCTATACAAAATGAAGAGGGAAGATGATGCTTCGCTTCAAGGGGAGTGACTACAGAATATCTCTGATTTTGACATGGTAAGACATGATGGACATCTTCCTGATGGATTGAGCCTTTACCAAGAGTAAAGTGGGTTCCAACCTTCAAGGTTGAATGCAGAAGACTAGGATATGTTGATGACCTGACAAGACGAACTCATGGAAGATGCTATGATGAAATAATACTAGAATGATGTTTGGGATATAGTACTCAGACCAGAAAGCAAGAATGTGGTATCTTCCAAATGGATTTGCAAGATAACATATACTGCTGATAGAAGTAAGGAAAGACATGTGGCTAGAGGTTTCTCTCAGAAAGAGGGAATTAATTCTGAAGAGCTTGCTCCAGGAAGCAAGGTACACTTCCTTCAGAACTATCATGATAATTGCTTCCATGATGAAGTAGGATATACACTAGATGGATGTAAAGACAAGTCTTCCTTAATGGTATGATTGAGGAAAAGTTTTACATCAAATAGACACAAGGATTTTAAGTTGAAGACAGATGGACTCACGTATGCAAGTTGAAGAAGGCCCTATATGGCCTGAAGCAAGCTCCCAGAGCTTGGTATGGAAGGATAGATAGTTTCCTGACGATCTTGGGCTTTACCAAGAGTAAAGCTGACCCTAACCTTTACTTCAAGGTTATAGAAGATGAACCTGGCATACTATTACTGTATGTGGATGATCTATTTTTTATGCAGTGAAAATTTTGAAAAGATTTGATATGTTGGAATGTAAATCCATGGACACACCCATGGATTCCAACCTGAAGTTGTTAGCTGATGACTCGTCAGAGTTAGTGGATGTGACTCAATACAGATGGATTATTGGGTCGTTGATGTATCTAACAAATACCAGACCAGAAATTTATTTTGTTGTGAACACCTTATCTAGTTCAACCTAGACGTGTTCACCTAATAGCTGCAAAACATGTGATGAGATATCTGAAAGGGACTATAGACTTTGGTCTATACTATGATGGAAACTATGATTATAGATTGTATGGCTATATAGATGCAGATTGGGATGGAAGTGTCTCAGACAGGAAAAGCACTTCAGGTGGATACTTTTGTTTGGGGTCTGCTATGATTTCATGGTTTAGTAGGAAACAGTCCAGTATTTCTCTTAGCACGGCTGAAGTAGAATACATAGCAGCTTTCTCTGCTAGTTGTGAATTTATATGGCTTCACAAGGTGATGTCAGGTTTATTGGATACCACAGTGATTCTATGTGATAACTAGATTTGTATAAAGATGATAGAAAACCAAGTGTTCCATTGAAGCGCATAGAAATCCGACATTTTTACATATGAGATAAGATACAGATGATGATGTTTCAATATTCCCATACTGAAGATACAGATGATGATGCTTTCAGTATTTCTATACTGAAGATATAGATGATGATGCTTTCAGTATTCACATACTGGAGATACAGATGATGATGGTTCATATGATGATGTTACAAGATGATGATTCAACACTAATGTGTTGACAAAGCCTCTGTCTCGAGTAAAGTTTGAACACTTTCGTGACAAGCTTGGTGTTGTTCGAAAAGACCTTCCTCGAAAGGCAGAGCAGTGATTTTGTAGTGGGATTGCATCATCCCTGGACACTTGTCCTAAAGTGACTCGGTGATCTCGATCCTCGAGAATGAAGAGTGATTGTATCATCCCGGGACATCTATCCAGAATAGATCTGGTGACTTCGGTGCTCGAGAATGTAGTAGGATTGTATCATCCTTGAACCTTGGTTCATAATGGATCCGATGACTTCGGTTCTAGAGAATGTGGTATGATTGTATCATCCGTGACCCTTTTTTTTAGAATGGATCCGGTGAATTCGATCCTCGAGAATGTGGTAGGATTGTATCATTCGTGAAATTTTGTTCAGAATGGATCTGGTGACTTTGATACTCAATAATGTGGTAGGATTGTATCATCCATGAACTTTTGTTCAGAATGGATCCAGTGACTTTGGTACTCGAGAATGTGGTAGGATTGTATCATCCATGAAATTTTGTTCAGATTGGATCCAGTGACTTCAGTACTCAAGAATGTGGTAGGATTGCATCATCCTTGGACTTAGTTTGAAACTGATAGGGACTGATTATCCCGTAATTAAATCCGGTGACTTCGGTTGTCGAAAATGTGGTAGGATTGCATCATCCTTGGACTTAGTCCTAAAGTGATAGGGATTGATTATCCCGTAATCAATCCGGTGACTTCGGTTAATGAGAATGTGGTGGGATTGCATCATCCTTGGACTTTAAGTCCAAAAGTGATCTGAAGACTTTTTGTCTTCGTACTGTGGATTACAAGTTGTTGCTGATGATGATGATGTTCCTGATTGAAAGATCATAGTGTGATGATGATGATGTTACTGATCGAAAGATCGGAGTATGATGATGATGAATGATGCTGATCAAAAGTTCAAATGATGATGATGATTCTGATCGAAAGTTCAGAGTATGATGATGATGATATTGTTGATCGAAAGATGATGTTGCTGATCGAAAGGTCAAAGTGTTGATGATGATGTTGGTCTAAAGATGATGTTGCTAATCGAATGATGATGTTGCTGATCGAAAGATGATGTTGTTGATCGAAAGGTCAAAGTGTTGATGATGATTTTGATCGAAAGATGATGTTTCTGATCGAAAGGTCAAAATGTTGATGATGATGTTGCTGATCGAAAGGTCAAAGTACTGATGATGATGTTGTCGATCAAGCGGTCAAAGTGTTGATGCTGTTGAAGATTGAAGATGAAGACTATATGATGTTGAAAATATTCCAATGATTTATAGATGTGTCACCCTCATGATGTTGATGATGTCCTCTTTCTCCTATTGTTGTTGTTGTTGATGTTGTTGTAGAATACCCTTCTCGTTAAGGGGGAGTGTTGAAATATTGTAACTTCGAAGAATATTCTATATGTATTTTTTTGTGGTCCCCGATGTTCCTATAGGGAGAATCACTTGTATTTATTTATACCCCGGTGTTTCTAATCGGGAGAACTAATAAGAGTCATAAGGAATTCCCCTCCATTGTAAGTTGGGTCATTAATACCCCAGTTGTGGTTACTCGAGCCTGCAAGATTAAATTAGGATTACTCGAGCCTACATAACTAAATTAATTATTAAGTAAACGAAAGAATATAAATAGAGGTGAGGTGCTTCTCATTTGAGACACACACACTCACTTGTGTAGCGCATGAGAGAGAGAGAGAGAAAGAGCTAGAGAAGAAGGAGGATCAGTCTTTTGGGGCATCTATATTGAGGAAGCTTTTGATGGGTTTTTCCCATTAGGGTTTTCCCAAGATAAATCTTTGTGTTCTTTTGGTGTGGTTCTGCTTGTCTATCTTTCAGTGATCTTTTGGATTATGGTTATGCTGGTATGATGCTAAATGTTTTAATATATGATATAACCATTAAAAATTCAACATTCTTCAATTGTTGGAAGCTTTCTTCACATATTGGTGTCCACTCAAACTTTATCCCCTTCTTTTGCAAAGAAGTGATTGAATGTGCAAACTTGGAGAATCCTTCAATGAACTTCCTATAGTATCCTGCAAGTCCCATAAAATATCTTACATCTGTCACATTTCTTGGGGTTTTCCAATTCATAATGGCTTCAATCATCTCAGGGTCCACAGATATGCCCTCCTCGGAGATAATGTGACCCAAAAAAAGAATTCTATCTTTGTAGAAGTCACATTTGCTCAACTTCACATACAACTTATACTCCCTTAGAAATTTCAATGTCAGTCTCAGATGTTCTTCATGCTTTTCTTCATTCTTAGAATAAATATGAATGTCATCAAGGAAAACAATAACAAACTTGTCCAGATACTTGATGAAAACACTATTCATGAGGCACATGAATGTAGTTGGTGCATTTGTGAGACCAAATGGTACCACTACAAACTCATAGTGTACATACCTTGTTCTGAATGTTGTCTTATGAATATCTTCATCCTTGATTCTTACCTTATGGTAACCAGACCTCAAGTCAATCTTGGAAAATACCTTTGCTCCTCTCATTTGATAAAAAAGGTCATCAATTCAAGGTAAAGGTTATTTATTATTCGCATTGACTTTGTTCAACTGACTGTAATCAATATATAACTTGAGTGTGCCATATTTATTTTTCACAAACAGAATTGGTGCTCCCGAAGGGGGCACACTTGGCCTGATGTAATTTTTTTCCAACAACTCTTGCAGTTGCATCCTCAGCTCTAGCAATTCTGGTGTTCTCATCCTATAGGTTGTCTTAGAAACTGGTGTTGCTCCTGGCACAAGTTCAATTGTAAAATCAATGTCTCTCTTTGGAGGAAGCCATGGAATTTCATCAGGAAAAACATCCTTGAATTCCTGCAATACATGAAAGTCCTCCAACCTAGGAGTTCCATTCTCTGTTTCCTCCAACATATGGGTTGCATATAATCTACGACCTTTCCTACATAACTTATTCAGCTGCATTGCTGAAATATGCCTAACAGAAATCACCTTTGGAATGCCTCTTACAACCCTTGGGTTTCCTTCTTCATTTATGCATTCAAAAGTCTTATTGTAACAATCAAGCTTTACTCTGTGTGCTTCTAACCAGTCCATTCTAATGAGAATATCATAGGAATCAAGAGGAAGAACATTAAAATCTGCATAGTTGACTAACCCATCCATCTCAAATGGACATTTTTCTACCACTTCACTAAATTTTCTCTTTGTTCCAGTGGCTAGTTGAACTAACCATGTTTTTCTATGTTTTAACTTATCAAGGGAACAAATCTCAACAATTCTAGGAATGATATAACTGTGAGTATACCCAGGGTTAATCAAAACAAAAATAAATTGCTCGGCAATCTTACCTTCAACTTTAACCACAGTTGACTGATGATCTTCCTGACGGTCCTCTAGCGCTGCATAAATTCTAGGGATGGTCCTTGCCACTTGACCCACAGTTTCAGCTTCTTGGATGTTGTGAGCTTCCATTACATATCCATTATCATGTGGACAGTTCCTGTGCATATGGTTTCCTCCACATCCCTAACATTGGAGTGGTTCTATGATCTCCTTTGGATCTCTTGGCTTGTCTCATATCACTCCGATTGGCTTAGTCACAACTTATGATGGTTGCATTTTGCTGATTTCAAAAGTTAGAGGGTTTGCAACATTTCTTCCTTTGATCAAACTTTTCCTTCTTATTGTCCTTCCAAGCCTTATGGATATCTAGTTTGTTTTTGTTCTGATCATAGCAATATTTAGCCTTCCTTATATCCTCTTCTAGAGTTCTAGGTTCATCAAATTCAATTATGTCTTTGTAGGACTAAGATAGCCATGACTCAGAAAACACTGAATTTTCACTTTATCATCCCTGATGTACCTGACATACCTCAACAGTTCCAAGAATTTGTTTGCAGATTCTTCCATGGTCAGTTTTCCTAATATCAACTCATGGAACTCTTTAATCTTGTCATCATAATACCTATCAAATAGGAACTTCTGCCTGAAATACTTCTTGAAATGCTTCCACACAATCTTTTTTTCATTTATACTCTTCACTTGCCTGAGGTGCTCCCACCATATGTGTTAACACCCAAAAATGGTTAACTACCTCATCTACCCCACTACATGGCTCATTTGTCCGTTTTCCTACCATATTTCCCTGAAATCCCCACTAAAAAGCCTCCAAAAGGCCTAAAATGCCTCTAAAAGGCCCAAAAATGCCTCCAAAAGGCCAAAAAACCCCTTTTTCCTCCAAAAATGTCCAAAATTCCTCTAAAATAGCAAAATCCCCAAAAGGGAAGAAAAAATATAAAATAATGAGGAAAAGGAGGAAAAAACCCTAAACAAGCTGCCCTAAACCATATGGTTTCCAAAACCATGGGCCAGCACTCCACCACTAAAAAACTATAAATAAGTGGTGGAGACCCCTCATTCATCATCCACAATCATAAGCATCCTGCCTCTGCCGAAATTATTCTTGAAACCCTAGCTTACCATCAAGCTACTTTCACCATTGAGAACTCTTTTGGCCCATTTCCACCACCAGAAAAGGAGAAGAAGCAGCTTGGAGCTCGTAGCCACCGACATCGGACCAGCGCAACGGACTCCACCAACCTCCTCATTGGAGGTAACATCAATAAAATTCATTACTTACCATTTACTGCTTTTTGTTTCATGTTATTTACTTTTTACCGCTTTAGCTTCAAGAATGTAGTTAGATTAATCTTTATTTCATTTTATCTTTATTTGAACTGCTACTAAGGATTCCAGATTCCTTAGTAGGTGCTCATTAGCACAAGCTAGGGTGAAAACCCTAGCTACAGTTTTGGCGACTCCGCTGTCTTTTTTAATTTTATTTTTTCGTACTGTACTTTCGGCTGTCGTTTTCGGCCGCCGAAAACCGCGTTTTTTCCTTCCGCAGCCGCGGCCCGACCGCGCATTTCAGGCCCTAACCTACGACCAGCCCGCCGCTGTCAGCCATTTTCCTGCGCCCCGACCGCGTTTTTTCAGCCCACAGTCACGATCCGACCGCGCCTGTTCATAACACAGTCGCGCTCCGACCGCTGCTGTCAGCCCGAATCCCGCGACCTAGACCGCGCCTGTCTTCTCTAAACCCGCGATTTGCGCGCGACTGTTGCCTTCAAACCCGCGGTCCGACCGCGCGAGTCCGCCCCATACCCGCGGTCCGCGAACTGTTTTTTGCCTTTGTTTCCGCGCCGAAAACCAGCCACTTTGCCTCCATTTTTCCTGCACTTGCACAGCCACCTGTACCACTTGCAGCCCTACAGCCATTTCTGTCCCTTGTTTACAGAATTGTTTAGAAAATTTTCAGCATTTATTTCAAAAAAAAAAAAAAAAAAATTTGCATGGTAAAAGTTTTTCAAAGTTTTTTCTACATTGTTATTGTCATTGAGTAACTATTTTGGATTCATAACCTCACATGCACACAATCTATCCCCTAATTCAAAGTGAGACCTAAAATCTACTTAACTCAACCAACACTATAACCTCATTTGAGGAACACAAAAGAATCTTGTAGTTAGGTAGGATCAGGGGGATAGGCTTCCAATAACACCCCTCGGTTGTTTACACGTGAGACATAGTTGTTGTCCATTAGGGAACCAAAATCCCTTAGTATTTTTTGACACGGTCACCACCAGTTTGTCAGAGGGCCTCTCCCTTAGGAGGGTTGAAGTCGTGAGATTGGTTCCGGAAGTCTGAGTGGAATACCGAAATCCATTCAGTAACTGAAGGGCTAGCTTTCGCAGTTCTCGGAATATCCCTGTATAGGGAATATTGCGGTTAAAGGACCAAGCGGCAGATTCACCTTTCTGGACGTGTCATGAACGGGGTATCTTAGTTGCCATACTTCTAGGTTTGCGTACCCGGTGTCCCTCCCGGTAGGGGGATACTTTAGCCATTTGACTTTCCTATTTATATTGTCTGACTTGGATTTCATCACCTTGCAGAGGATATACTTAGTTGAGTCATAATACCATTAGCTAGGTGTTTGCATGCTCCCTTACCTCCTCTTGGTCTAGTGAGTCCACCGATTTTTCTTTTTTAGGAAACCGACTGCTTATTGGTATTCTGACCACTTTGTTGACACTCCGCCTATTGTAGCACACAGTTACAGTAGGTGTTTTGAGTTGCTTTTTGGCCTGAGTGCCTTATTTTTTTGAGCTCTCCTTCTGCACACACGGTTGCATTAGGATTTTTGAGTTGTTTTTTCGACACCACAACCCACATATTTGAAAACCACTTGTCACCATTGACTTTCCGAGACATTCTCGTCACCTCAGAGGCGAGCCCCCACAGCACGGTTCACTTGACACCACCCATCATCACCGTATA
>LPNX010859466.1:172876-186013 GCA_001517045.1 Pseudotsuga menziesii | reverse complement strand
TAAATGGTTAAAAAAAAGATTTTATTAATAGAAACATAAAGATTTTATTAATAAGACTATAAAACAATTAAATATAATAAAGTCATAAAGTGAAAGTCCAAAGGTTCAAAACAGAAATCATAAAGTAAAGGTCTTAAGATAAGACTAAATGGTTAAAAAAAAGATTTTATTAATAGAAACATAAAGATTTTATTAATAAGACTATAAAACAATTAAATATAATAAAGTCATAAAGTGAAAGTCCAAAGGTCCAATATAAAGTGAATAATCCAAAACCATAAGTGGTTAAAGGTCCTTTAACAAAACATAAGGTAACCATAACAATACATGGTCAAATAGTCTTTAATAAATCATTAGGTAAATACACTCCATAAAATAGGAGTCATCATAGTCAAATGTGAACACAAGTGATAGTGCTAGGACCAATGAGAATAGGACCAAGATTCAATAACCACAAGATCAAAGTGAGCCGTAAAGGTGGACAATCATTCAACAAGACCAAAGACTTTTCTGTCTCTCAAGATACATAGTTTATATATATATATATATATATATATATATATATATATACATATATATATTGTTATCACTGTATAAAGGGAAGATCCAAACAGATAGTACAATCCTTTTGTCCTTAACACTACTCCTAAGGGTTGGGTAATAGGGACATCGTCAAGGGGTGGCCAGTCCCTTGAAAAGAAACCTAGCAATAACCGATTAGGAGAGGGGACATCATTAACCTCCATTCTTAATGAATGGCTTTCAGCCTTAGGCTCAGTTTCAGTCTCACACTGAATCAAGTTGATCAATCCCTGGACCCTAACTGGGTCCTCCATTCTCTCGCAAAATGGTTCTCAGTACTAAGCTGAGTTTTAGTCTCACACTGAAAATTGATCAACTTCCTGCAGAACATTCTTGGACATCGCGTCCCTGGTTCCAGACCAAAATATGTCTCTGCCTCTATCTGCAGGATCTACTTGGACATCGCGTCCCTGGTCCTAGACCAGTATACCCTAGAGGCACATAGGGGCACTAGCCACATGCTAGGGTGCTTTGCCATGGCATCAACCTACTTGGTCCTAGACCAAGAACCCCAGGAGACTACTGGGGTCCCTAGGGTACCTTCTAGGGTCTTACTCTGTCCTAGCCAACTGACTAGGAAACCATTCTCTGAGAATGGGTCTCGTAGCTACAATAACTTTAACATGTTAGTCGAAAACTGTTTTGTTTTAAGTTTAGACTCGTATTTAAGACGAACTCTAAGGTTCTGGATAGGCAAAGTTCATAGCCATTTTGATACTATTGTTTGGCAATTGAATTGTAGTTTTTGTTGTAACTGTGCCAATGGTTTCACCGTTGTTTCTTTAATATAAATAATATTTGTTTTTGTTAAAAAAAACATCAAACCATCATATTAAAGCATATATCACGAATAACAAGCTTGAACTATGAAATTGAGCAGTAAATTCCCACCCAAACACCCAGGTTTGAAATGCGCAAGTTTCAAGATATCTAAGGGGGTCCCTGATATACTCGAAGGTATGTGTGGTTTAATTCCGTGTTTGAAGTCTATGTATTGCAATACCACTCGCATGGGGTACCAAAATTGAGTAATAGCAGTGGCCAACACGACATCCAGCTATCCAAAAACAACTTGCACTTTCAGCTATAAAACTATCCAACCTACTATTTTCAATCTGATATGGATCCCCAACCAAAGGTTTACATGCACAACGACAAATCTTTGCCGATATTTTTATAGACAATGGAACACGTCTTCTACCCAAAAGCATTACGTCCAATATTTGCTCATATATGTTCAATATATGAAATTTCTCCAATGATCATAAATTACCAAAATTCCACCATGTCAATCAAATAACATTAAAAGAAATATCCCATGAAACATGTAATGTCATCCACAAGATTGCACTTAGAAGATATGAAATGAACACAAGAGCAATATGAAACAAGTCCACAAGATTAACTTACTACGTGTGTCTGTGAGTAAGAGCACAAAGTTATTTTCCATAAGACAATGAAACAAGCCATTAGGGTGTAAGCCAATGATAATAATCACTCTAGCAACACACCTAAAGCCACTTCTTAGGAGTGAATAGGATTACAAGTTAAACCACCAATGCGCATATGCCAACAAGTGCAAGATCAAGTTATTAACAAGTTACTCAAATGAGGTGAACAAGAGCACCGTGTCAATGACTAAAATCACTCTAACAAGAGGTAGTTTCAGCCTCAAAAATCAAGCAAGATCTTTAACCAAAGATGAATCAATCACACACCAAAACAACTTGCAAATGATGAAGATCACTGGTCAAATAAAGGAGAATGATGTCAAATGTGTGTGTTATCACAAATCTTGTAGTTGACCCTAAAGAGTGATCCTATACAGGATGGCAGAGGAGACAGGAAACCAAAGTTGTGACCTATGGAAATCCTAACCTCCAAAAGATGGATGGTTGTCACGTCGATTAAGAATTCTTTCGCTTTATGCCTCTACAAAATCCAAGTGACAATGGGGGAGATCCGAATCTATCCTAAAAGGAAATACCTAAAGGAAATCACCAGATCAAACTCCTGACGAATAATACGTAAGGTGAGTGCTTGAAACCCTAGATTCGAAGGATAAGCCACAAATTAAGGATCCTTGAGTAGAGGTGGTTAACTATGCTGGTAATGTTACTCAAGTTAAACAATCAGGTGGCTTGTGGAGATTTGGATCAGATCAAGGATTTAGTGTGTTGGTTCAAATGATCAAGCCCAGACCCTAGGGAATTTAAACAGATAATTGAGGAATACCTAGGACTAGGTTGATATTGATAATTAAGGCTTCTTGCACACTCACTTGGATGAGAGATTTGACAATATAACAAAAACCAACCAAATCGGAACAGAAACAAAAAGAAACGGACTGCCAAGTCAAACAGGAGATGGACAAAAGGAGTCCAATGCTAAGGCCTAGGAGGTTAAAGGGGGTCTTCTCGGATGGCCAACAAAACCCAGATTGCCAAATTTGCAGATTCCCCGTGCAAATGGGTCTGGTGAATTTTCCTACTTCTAAAGATGGTTTTTCCA
Organism: Pseudotsuga menziesii; assembly: GCA_001517045.1. Classification (NCBI taxonomy): domain Eukaryota; kingdom Viridiplantae; phylum Streptophyta; class Pinopsida; order Pinales; family Pinaceae; genus Pseudotsuga; species Pseudotsuga menziesii. Next base: position 182,920 of record LPNX010859466.1, on the reverse strand, counting down.
GTAAATGTAGCTAACGGGCAACGCATGAAAAATAAAATGTTGAGAAAGAAGCTGAGAAACTTACCTAGAATCTGTAGATACCTTCAGAGATGATGAGGATTGCTTCCTCGTAGATCAAATGAGAAATCCGAGGAAGATCTTGATGCCAACATTTTTCCCAATGACCCTAGCGTCCTCTCTACCTGCCACACGAAGGGAAAACCAATAAGTACGACAAGTAAAGATTCAAATCTATAGATAAAGAATAAAATAAGAGAAATGGAAAATCATAATGAAGTAACCACTCCTTGTTAAAATCCGATTTGAAAAGAAATATCAAAGGACTCCCCACGAATGCGTCCCTCTCCAAATCGTTTCCTTCACTTGCAAATCAAAAAATGGGTACAAAAGATTCAAAACGCTATCCCAGAACAATCGCAATGCAAGAGAGAAGCAGTTTCAATCATCATCACATCATTCATCCACAGGTACACAAGTAATGAATCCCAAAAAAATCTTTTTATTCAATATTCCAGTGCCAAAGTTCATGCTTTACAATGGGGAGGGTCTCGTCTTTATATAGCTTTTGAGAGACATAAATCCTAACTCACTTTTGCATCCAACGATTGAGACTATAACATCATCAACTATGGAGATTCACTTTACAATGATCAACACATGGATCGCATTGACTAGATAAAGGGGGGGCGCACTTTTGCCCAAGAACACCTTGTCTAAGTAAAAAAAACATAACATAAGATGTCATCATGATAATATATCAAAAGATAGTCACTAGGGGCTTAATTCACCCCAGGCCCCATTACAACCTCATAACATATGATATAACAGTGAAATAAGCAATCAACCAAGTTGAGGGGCGCCCCTTGGGGGACATCCTCACTGGCTGAGCCAAAACAAAATAATTTGAACAACAATGCTGACTGAAACTGCAGAAGAACTGTCCGAGGAGCCAAACTACATCATCTGACAACTTCCCGGCCATTTCCTTGACCTAATTGGCCAAATCGATATTTTCAGTGAATTCTCTAGTTCATTTTCTAGTCGTACATCCTCTAAAACTGATAAAAGTCATCATAACTTTATTCAGGATTAGAACTGGGACAAATTGACTGCACTGGATGATCCGAACACACAGAAGAATGGTATAAGTGACTACTCATACCCCTGGAACACTACAATGCTCTTGGAGAACCAAAATCACTACCATCTACAGTAAAATTTGATCATTTGGCCAAAGTGATAATAATCACTGATCAGGAGATCTAGAGGCAAATTCTCAAAATTGAAACCGCAATATTGATCCTAGGCATGTCTGGAACAAATATAGGTTGTGTTGTTTTTTGAGTCACTTCCTTGGGAACCGTGTTTGACATGGTCAACTAGGATGACTAGGTCAAAGTACCCAAACTAGAGGTGAGATATTGTACCAATATAGTCTTGCATGCATCCCTGGTAAGAAATGATTCAATGGTGTATATCAAAACCAAACTTAAATCATGTTATTCATAATCATGGTGACAATAATAATAATAGCGAGTAAGATATACCTGTGATTCTAAAAAATCCCAAAACCTTCTAGAAGTCTGCTTGTTAATGCCATACTTACAAAGCTTAAACGGTGTGTTGATGCTGGGTGAGGATGGAAAACAAAGCTAGGTAAAGGGGAATGACTTGATTTTACTCAAGTCCTTCCTTCCTGACTTTGAGGCTTCCCCATCACTGTTACCATTCTTGATGGAATTCTTTCTTTTTCCCTTTCTTGCCTAGCTGACAAGGGCCAAGTTCTCATCTCTACCTCCTTGGTTGCGTGCTTCCTTGGTTGCGTGCTCTAGACTCCTCCCAAGTCTCCCCTTGGATATAATCATCCCAAAGCCTCTTCCAGTTGGGGAGTTTCTCCCAAGCACAGAGTTCTTTTACGAATGGTTCATGTTAGTCCCAGAGTTGTCCTAGGTTGAAGGTAGAACAAGCCCAAGCATGACAAGGCTCAAACTTTAATGATGTTAGAGCTAAATAGAAATAGAAATTGTGGCTTGAGTCATTAATTAAAATGCTTAAGATTTTTAATAGTAGATTGTGGTCAAATTGTGAATGCAAAGACAATTTAATAGAGGAATTAGATAAGTCAGGAAGAACAAATAGGAAAATGAAGAGGTATGAAGTGATGAAGACAAATCTTGAATAGAAACAAGCATCGACAGGTGAATTTCCTTAAGATTGGCTTTGAACATACTGAGCTACATTCGAAAGAATTCAATAATTCTTTACAAATTTGTCAGGGATAACATGAGATCTTTTTATCTCTAGTAATAAGACATTTGACATAAACAAAATATACATAATCCTTCCATAGACAAAGAATTATTAGATGCATTAAAGGTCAAAACAAAAACAAAAGAACTTTGGACTTCTCAAATGATATTTAACATTTAATCATGAATAAAGCATCTACGATTCTCAATCCATATCAAATGATACTGCATTCATTATGTTATTCTTCTCATGAATCCTCACAAACAGATGAACACATAAGAACAAAGATAGAAGTAATAATCTGCAAGACTTCATTTCATTAATCTCGGGTTAAAAAGATTTACAAGCATTAGAGGAAATTTGAGGTATACAATGGGCCTCCTAAGGAAAATAATAAAAAAATATTTATTAATTGAGGAAGAAAGAAAAAAACTACTTTTTTGGTTCGTATTTTCAACACGTCTCCTCGCGTTTTTACTCAAATTTCGAGTGAGAGTGCTCGTTGGATGCAGAATAAATTATGCATCCAATGAGCGCTCCCACTTGAAATTTGAGTAAAAACACGGGGAGATATGTTGAAAATACGAACAAAAAATAGTTTTTTTTATGACAAATATGTCAAGTCGACCATTATGGTTGGCTCATCTTATTGAATTTCTAATGGTTCTTGAATTCCAATTTATCAAGAAATTATGGTTAGCTCACTTTCTTATAAGGCCCTTTTTAGACCCCAAATTTCTGCTAATGGCAACAATATACACCTGACTCAACAACAAAAGAAAGAATACTTCTAATTCTAAAATTGGCAGCCTTTTGCTCATCTATCGAGCTACATTATATAGGCCTCAGAGCCACCTGAAATTAGTTTGTCTATGATTTGACTCTTGACAAAAAGTAATAGTTTTCACTATTTACTTTTTTACATTGAAAATATTACATTTTTACAAAACTGATATTTAATTCTTTTTTCGGCCTCCGCCTTTTTTCTTTCTTTTCATGGGTGACTGTTGACCATGCATGGTTTGCTAAGATGGTGGGGATGTAAAGCCAAGTGGAATGCCAAATTGGCTCATTCTCTGTAGCATCTTCGTATATGACGGATCTCCAGGCCGCAACAAACCTCTAGGTGGCATAAATGCCAACGGTGTAGTTTGTCCTGCATATGACTATGCTACAGGTGGCACTTCTGTGAATTGTTGAGGTGGAGGAATAGTATGTTGTGTATTCTATGGCTACTATGAAGATGATCTAGGTGTTTGTTGAGCTAACTGAGGTGGAGGAGGTGGAAAGGTTATTTTATGATACCCGAGTACAAGTTGCCAATCCTTTCCCACTGGTATACTATTGACTTTGAGGCTTTCCATAGCTAGCTTAGCCTCAAAATGTCTTTCATAAGTCAGTGGCCCCATATCCTTGAAAATGGTTTTCAACCTTGTCCAAATCTGAAAAGGGGGCCTGAATCTTTCAAAAGATTGATCTCCACTTATGACTCCTTCTAGTTCCTCTTTAGGCTCTGCATTTCTCTTTTCTTTTAGCTTGTTGAGGTATTCTTCTTTAGAATAAAATTCTGCATTTACATCCCATAATAGAGGATGTCTGAACTTAGTTACTCCATTGAACATGGTCTTGAAAGCTTTTATATCATATGTCAGGGTGTTTGTACTATTTTGTAGTACTTTGTATAAAGTTTGCTTCAAGATAATTCTTTTTGCAATTTTGATTACCTGAGTCCTGTTAGTCAGTTGTAATTCTTCCAACTGCTTGTTGGTTCTACTATTTAGGTAATGAATGGTTTTTCTTGCCTAGGTGGGCTTGCCTCCCAAGGTAGCAACTACTTGTTTCATTTCATCCATGGCTAACTTGTATATCTCCATCTCTGCAGTCATTAAATCCATAAAATCCCACTTTTCATTGAATATCTGGGCTATTCTATCCCATATCTCCTGGCTTGTTCTCCTTGAGCATCTATCTTTCATAACGTAACTTGACCTTTTAAGTCATCAACTTCCCTCTTCGGGTCAGTGATGTCATCACCCTTTTACTGACATCATGCTCCAGTTCAACAATTCTATTGTTTTTCTAGGTGACATCATCTTCTAGACCTTTTATCTTTGTATGTACATCCTCTTCAATCTTGGTTGGCTCAGCTAGAACTTGATCTTCCTCCATAGCATCCACATCAACTATTTCAACTGTTGGTGGTTGGGTGACAGGTTGTTGGACATTCTGCATTATATCTGTCTGAACAGGTGCTTACTGTATAACTTCTGAAGTTATTGTGGATGGTGGCCCACTTTGTGCTCTGTTAGCTTTCTAAAATTCAAGTGTAGCTATTTGGGAGTTTAACTCACTCATTCTTTTATCTTTTTCTTCCACCCAAACTCTATATTTCTCCACAGTCGCTAACAATTTTTCTTTTTCTTTCTCCACTTGATGGATTTCTGTTGTTTGCACTAGGTGTACATTTGGTATATTTAGCTAGTTTTTCATATTAGTTATTTCATTGTCCTTTTCAGCTATCAGTGATTTAAATTGAGAACCATCATCAGGTTTAGCACTTAAAGCCACTATTTTCTGTTCCATTTCTTTAATGGTGACCTGCTTGGCTCTTGCAGTCCATTTTTCTGCTTTCAGTAGGTCTCCAATTTTATTTAGAGACTCTCTCAACCTTTTCTCTGTCTTGGTGGCTTTTACAGCCTCTGCATAGATCATGCCACTGGCCTACTTAAAGAAATCTACTTTATCCAACTTGCCAAACAAAGCCATGGTTATTACATGTTCTTCAACTTTGTAATCTTTTAAATTGGTGGTTCTTGGCACCATTGGTCTGCCACTGTTAACAGTTGTCCCTAAGCAGGCATAGCATGTAGCTTGTCATCATTGATGTTTTGCACACTGTCCTTTCTAATTTCTTTGTTAATGGTATATAGATTAGTCTAGACTAGTACAAGTACTGTTGGAGTGATAACTTTGGACTTTTGAGGTATTGTAACTTCCAAAGATGGATATGGCATGAATCTTGTTGGTGCCTTTCTCAAGACCGTTGCTTGTTTATCTATCTCACCAACCTCTTTGGATATCTCTGCCTCTATTTCCTTTATTGTCAATATTTTAGCTTCATCTATTGGATCGGTTCTTTCCCTTTTGGCTTGAGGAGCTTGCTCTTCTTGGTCAATCTCCATATCTTCTGCTCCTCTCTTCTGTCCTGTTACCTATTCAGTCTTGCTTGATTGTGTTGAATCTTTCAAAACCTTTTCAACCTCCTCCCAACTGTCTTTATTTGCAATCTTTTCTAAATTTGGCCCAGGAATAGGTTCATAGGCTAAATTTTTATTCTCTATCCTCTGCTTTGCTATCACTCTATGGGGGTCATAGGCCACGAGTTCAACATTCTCAAAGTTCAATTGCTCTAGAAATCTTTCCATATATAGCACAACACTGAGAGCTTTGATCTGGAAACGGCCCACATCTTTGGGGATATGAAATAATTTATGTTGTTTGAAATGTCCAAAATGTAGTTCATCTGAAAGAAATCTTTGCCTGACATATTCCATGGCCAGGATTCTCACTGTCACGAAGGTAGGTAACTTGTATGGTCTTCCTTCAAAATCATAAACCCTAATGACTGTATGATTTTAAAAAATAAACCAGTCACCCACTTTGGTTTTTGCGTTGAATTACATCAATTCATTACCCTCTTTAGAAATCCTCAACAAATCAACTCCATGTATGATATGGTATGCAACCTTCATCACTTTGTTTGTGAATTCTACAAAGTTTGAATTATTTGCTTGCCTAACAATGGATTCCATTCATATACTGGGATCTCTAAGTTCAATGCCTCATCAACCATTTTGTAACAACTATAAAATAAAATATTATTTAGATTAGTTAATTATCTTATGAAAGGGTGTAACCCTTTAGTTTACATGCTCAAAGCCTATAAAGGCAAGCTTCCCTTGTAATTATTATTATCCATATTCATTATTAAAATGATAGTCGGATTCGACTAAAGGACAACCGGATTCGGTTGCTCCATTTGGTATCAGAGCTTTTCGCTCCTCCCCTAAGAGCTCGGATTCGGCTCCTCATTCTACTATCTCCATCTCTCATCCTTCAACCACCCTCACGCCTTTTTCATTTCCACGCTATCACCACCATTCCGCAGACTCCTCCCTCCACAACCTTCCAAACACTTGTCCTCCATCTTCCCTCTACGCCTCCATCCTTATCCCACATTCCACGTGCTCCTTCCTCCAGCGCCACACTGCACTCTCTTTCCCATCACCGTCACACCATATCACTCCTCCATACCACACACACCTCCATTTCAACTCCCTCCTCTCTCGCACGTCCCTCTACCAGCCATCGGCCCATTCCCTCCTCTCATTCGCTCTGGTCCCCACCTTCCAACAAGATTTCGTGCCCAACCTCCATTCCCTCCACGCTGCCACTCCCGAGCGCGCCCTCCCCATCTTCCCAGACACGTCCCATCCCACTCTCCACCTCCCTACGTCCATTTACCTACTTCGTTGCTCGCCATCCCTGCTCTCTCGATTGCTCGCCCCTCCGCTCCAGCCCTCACTCCATCCACTCTCGTGCCTCTTCTCCAATCCATCACCCTACCCACGCCTGCGTATCTGGTCCATCCCTCCGTCGTCCCTATTCCCGTGCCGACCTCCCTTCTCTTCCAGCGTCTCCCCCGTGCTCTCCCCATCTACACTCCCCACCGCCCGTGCCTACCCCGCCCTTCTACCCTCTCCAACTCCCAACCCCTCCATCCTCCACCTCGCACCTGTTCCATCACCGTCGCTCCACTTACACGACCTGCACAAACCAAAAAACAATCAAAAACAAAAAAATTAAATATTATAATATAATATTTAATTTTGTTTTATTATATTTAAAACAAAAGAATAATATAAAGGGTTCATTATATAATAATTAATATATAATTAATTATTATTCTTTTAAACTTGTTTAAAGAAAGAAAAAAACTATATACAAAATAAAATATAGTTTTTGAAAAAATATAATAATAATAATATTAATTAATTAATTAATTAATATGTTATTCATTTCACCTCAAAAGCCAAAATACACACCTCCGTATACAAGGTCCAAGACCATGGTGGAACTGAAAGAGAAGATTGAAAAAATGGAGAAGGACATAAAGTCCATTGTCGCTAACCAAGAAGGCTTGAAGGAAAAGCTGCAAAATAACAATATATTACTCAAAAACGAGCTTGTTTTGGTACTAGAAAGAAGGCTCGACGACAAACTTGACATCCTAAATGAAAAACAAAAATATGTGGATGACAAAATGAGTACCGTGACGCAAAACATAAACACCTTAACATAGAACATGAGCATCATGACGCAGAACCATAATACATTAATCGAGATGTTACAAAGGCTCATACCCAGTCCGAGCCAAGTCAGCGGTCCACACATGCTAGATGCCTTCATTTCATGTTTCCACCCAGGAAACACTCGTAAAGAATCAAGAAGAATTGCAAAAAGAAATAAAGATTAACAATGTGACGCTTAAGCAAGAGATAGAAACACAAGTACTGCCAGATATGGAGGCACGATTAAACAACAAAATAAACGCTATAAGTAAAATAGTAGAGAAAAGAAAAACTAAAAGTCACTACCAACAACGAAGCAATTCGAATATGTCACTTTCATCGTCCAGTAGTTCCAAGCCACCATCAAACCATAAGGGGCAAAAGGAAATCAACGTCGTCCTTACAAAGTGCACCCACCTAAGGCAAAAATAGAGTTGTCGAAATACAATGGGAGTGAAGACCAATGCGTTGCTTGGCTAAACAAAGCAGAAGAATACTTCGACATTTACAACATTCAATCTGACGAAGTGAAAGTGAAATATGCGTCAATGCATATGGAAGGGTACGCCTATAATTGGTACTTATGGTGGAAGAGAGATAATTTTACCTACACCTGAACTTGTTCAAAAATGATTTTTTTAATAGGTTCAAAGGAATCAAAGAAGATCAATTTTTCACTAAACTTACCAGACTACAACAAGTCGGAAACGTTGAGGAATTCACACATCAATGGGAATCCTTATCGACACGAGTATTTGGGTTGTCTGACAAGCAAAGACTCGAAACCTATTTCGGAGGTCTTAAACCATACCTCCAAAAAGAGTTAAAGTTGCATGACATACCTAACGTAGAAGTGGCAAGACATAAAGCAAAAGCCGTAGAACGCAAATTGGAAGGAATTAAAACAAGAGGCGATAACCATCATCGGCAAGAAAAAGAGACACAATGTAGGTACTGTGCAGATACTTAGTCACCTGGTCATCAATGCCACAAACCTCAATCATATGCCTATGAAATGGAAAATAGATCGAAGTCATCTAACAGTTACGCTAATAATAGAAAAAAGAAAAAAAACATATGTCGTCGATGCAGTTATGATTGGACCCCTGGTCATAAATGTAGGAACAATGAGACAATACAATGCAAAATCATCAACGAAAAGGAAGTGCAAGTCTCTACACAAGAGACCTCGTCCGATTCTAGTACCGACACCGAGTCAGAATGAAGAACAGCACTAGGAAAATACTTAAGCTTTGAGGACAAAGCTTCCTTAAAGGAAGTGGCAATGTAACAACTATAAAATAAAATATTATTTAGATTAGTTAATTATCTTATGAAAGAGTGCAACCCTTCAGTTTACATGCTCAAAGCCTATAAAGGCGAGCTTCCCTTGTAATTATTATTATCCAATATATATTATTATTATCCATATTCATTATTAAAATGATAGTCGGATTCGACTAACGGGCAACCGAATCCAGTTGCTCCACATTCTTAATCCCAAAGATTCAAAATATTTGTAGTTCTAGTACAAAAAAAGAAAGAAAAGGATGGAAGGGTATCTAAAGACCTCAAGGGTAGGGTATTCAGTTAAGGGCTTAAGCTAGGAAGGAAGGAAAATTCCATTTTGGTCTTTTTTTGGTAAAAGGGGGAAGATGTGCTAGGAATCCTACGATAGCATCATCGACTTCATCATCATTTTATTCCCTAAAACGGTGCACATGAGGGGCAATGATCCTTCTGGATTATGGTTTGAAAAACAAGGTTTTGTATGGAAGCTTTGAGCTCTACATAATCATGCCAAGCTCTATATGATGGGTTAGGAAAACGACTTTATCATTAGGGATTAGGGTTTGGAATTTTAGGGCCATTTCTCTTTCCCCTATAGGCTAAGTCACATGGTTCGAATTCGAATTCGAGTTCGAGAACCATTTGATTCGGTTCGAATTCGAATTTTCGGATGAGATTCGTTGAGATTCGACTTGAGATTCGAATATATATATATATAATAAAATTATTAATAAAATATGTTATTTAAATAAATTTTAACCTATAAAATGAAATATATTATGCAGCATACTTAAATAATTTTAAAAATAAACAATAAAATTGAAATGTGTCTCCTAAGTCCTAAACATAAGAATAAATATGTTTAGTAAACAAGAAAAATAAAACAGAGATACTAGAACTTTTAAGTTTATAACTCAATACATATTACATAATTTAAAAATAACATCTTAACATAATATAAAGCAAAAAGACAAACTATAAGTCTATAAGTTTATAACATAAATTATAATACAGAATTTAAAAAGAACATAATACATAATTTAAAAATAATTTGCCCATAATGCATTGGAAATACAGTATACTTATAATCTACAGAATTTAAGAAGAAGCCCATAATTTTATTCTAAATACTTGTAATCTATAAAATTGTTTA
>LPNX010859466.1:88542-165302 GCA_001517045.1 Pseudotsuga menziesii | reverse complement strand
TAGAGATGGAAGGCATCTAGAAAGTTTCAGTGAGATATGGATGAATGTTGTATTGGCTAAAGTAGTTGCATGATCATATATTTATGCATAAGTGTTTGCTAATATAAATATTCCTTATGAAATGTTTCTAACCATACAATTGCATTTGACTTGTAGGAAAAACCGCATACATAATCGCCTACAAGCAAAGAAGAATGAAGACTTGTTCCGAAGAGCAAGTGACGACATTTCAAAATGAAGAATAATATGACGAGTGCAGTGACATCATTGATGCAGAACCTTCCAGCCACCAAGAAGAAAGGGAAGACCAGTTCAAAAAGAATGATGTCAGGGCGCAATATCGAGACCTGAAGAGAAGTTCATAGTTCCATCATGCAGTAGATGGAAACATCGTGGGATACAAAGCAAGATTCGTAGCACGAGGCTTCTCACAAAAAGGAAGGCCTAGACTACGAAGAGACATTTGCAACCAATAAGAGTTGAAACACATACATGGTGAGATTGATGAAGATCTTAACCTTTGCTACAAGGTTGAAGATGCAAGTCTATACACTAGATGGTCACATAGAATATTAGTAGCATAGGAAGCTACTTGTCACTCCAGTACAGAATGTTTTCAGTGCATAGAGCACAGAAGACAGAGGGAGTATGATGCTTCGCTTCAGAGGGAGTGACTACAGAAGATCAAAGGTTCGGCATGGTACAACAGGATGGGCAGATTACTGATGACTCTAGGCTTTACTGAGAGTAAAGAGGATTCCAACCTTTGCTTCAAGGTTGAAGACAGAAGACCAATGATGCTCCTGTTATGTGTCGATGCACTATTGTTCTAGGCATGGAGGTGTGGCAGAGTACAGATGGGATCCTCCTTGGACAAGGGAAGTATGCAGTAGAGATCCTGAAGAGGTTTGGGATGATGGACTGCAAGACTATGGCCACACCTATGGCATCGAACCTGAAGCTATTAAGTGATGCTTCATCAGAATCGGTTGATGCTACGATGTATCGTCAGATGACTGGGTCATTGATGTACCTGACGAACACGAGACCAGACATTTGCTTTGCTGTGAACACCTTGAGCCAGTACTTGACAGATCCGAGAAGTGTTCATTTGACAGCTGCAAAGCATATTCTGAGGTACTTGAGGAGTACAATCGATTATGGACTCAAGTACAATGCGAATCAGAAGATTAACCTAGAGGGTTATGTTGATTCAGATTGAGCAGGCAGTGCCATCGACAGGAAGAGTACTTCAGGATGTTGTTTCAGTATGGGATCAGGTGTGATCTTTTGGTTTAGCAGGAAGCAATCCTGTGTGGCACTGAGTACAGCTTAAGCAGAGTATGTCGCAGCTTGTTCAGCTAGTTGTGAGGTAGTATGGCTGCGGAAGCTACTGTCTGATATATTTGATTTCCAGTTGGATGTTACTTGTATACATTGTGACAACCAGAGTTGCGTGAAGTTGTCAGAGAATCCAGTGTTCCATGACAAGTCGAAGCATATTGACATCAAGTATCACTATATCAGGGATATGGTGCAGAGAGGAGCAGTGAAGCTCCAGTATGTTGCGACGGAGGAACGGATAGCTGATGTATTGACAAAGCCATTGGCTAGGTTGAAGTTCGAGTACTTCAGGGAGAAGCTTGGTGTTCTCCAGATCGAAGTTTCCTCCAAGGGAAAGTGATGTGTCCCAAAGCCATTCTGACGAGCAGGTCAGATGTAAGGGCTGAGCCATTCTGTCATGGTGAGAGGATTCAGTTCCTTCCATGTCAGATATGAGTGCTAAAGTTCCAAAGCCATTCTGACGAGTAGGTCAGATGTAAGGGCTGAGCCATTCTGTCATGGTGAGAGGATTTGGTTCCTTCCATGTCAGATATGAGTGCTGACTACCATTCTGGGAATGGAGGCACCTGGTCAGTTACCAGGAACACTCAGTCAGGGACTGAGAAAGCCATTCTGACGAGCAGGTCAGATGTAAGGGCTGAACCATTCTGTAATGGCTGAAGGATTAGGTTCCTTCCATGTCAGATGTGAGTGTTGGCCATTCTGTCGAGTAGGACAGATGTAAGGGCAACTGCCACTCTCCGGGAGAGTGGAGGCACCTGGTCCGTTACCAGGTAGTTCAATCAGGGACTGGGGGCCATTCTGATGAGGGTGTAGGATTCAGTTCCTACCAGGTCAGATGTGAGTGCACAAATCTTTCATCACTGTGGTAGGATGAGTTCCAGCCTGGGTGAGAGTCGTTCATCATTGTGGTAGGATGTGTTCCGGCCTGGGTGAATGTGTGGAAAGCTTTCATCATTGTGGTAGGATGAGTTTCGGCCTGGGTGAGAGTCATTCATCACTGTGGTAGGATGTGTTCCCGCCTGGATGGATGTGCCATTCTAACGAGTAGGTCAGATACAAGTGCAGAGCCATTTCACAGATGTTAGTGATGTGATGTCCTATCATGCTGGTGAATGTGAGTGCTGGGCCTTTCTGATGTGATTGTAGTTTACTACATGATCAGATGTGAGTGTTGGGCGTGCCTTTCTGACGAGCAGGTCAGATGTAAGTGCTAGGCGAAGACCTACCTGGTGGCTAGGCCTACAACCAGCATGAAAAAGGGCTGGCTTTGTAGAACTTCCTATGACGAGATAGTACACACATGATGATGACCAGAGATGATTTAGATCGAGCTATGATCCAGATCCAGTTATGATGACTCCGAGAGATCCAGATCGAGTGATGATCCAGATCCAGCAGTGATGATCCAAATCGAGAGATGATCCAGATCCAGATCCAGATCGAGTGATGATCCAGATCCATTCCAGTGATGATGATCCAGATCGAGTGATGATCCAGATCCAGTGATGATGTTCTATGACAATCCAGATCGAGAGATGATCCAAATCCGAAGATGAAGATGACTTGAAGATGAAGATGACTTGAAGACAAAGATGACTTGAAGACGAAGATGATCCAGTGATACAGAGAAGAAGACCAGCGCTGAAAATTGTGTCGAAAGAATACCTTCCTAGTTAAGAGGGAGTGTTGATGTATTTGTAACTTCGGAATGTATTCTTCTATGTATCTTATATATTGTAACCCGATGTTTATTCCGGGATGTTTCTATTATGTATTTGAGTCATGTTGTCATGCCCCGATGTTCCGATCGGGAGGATTAATAATGTAAACAAGTCTTGTCAAGTCATTGTGTAAGTCCCCACAGTTTCGGGGCACTGGGGTTATTATACACTAATTAAGGTGTAGGCTCTAGTAAGTAATTGTTAGTTGGGCCGACATGATTTAGTGCACTTCAAGTGAACGGAAGAATATAAATAGAGAGTGAGAGTCTCTCTATTTATCACTTGTACTACACATCACTCTCTCACTCAAGTGAGGCGCATTAGTGAGGAAGGAAATTCACTAGGACTAGATAGAAAAAGAAGACTACTGCTGTCGGGAGTGCATCTTACTGTTTTCTGGTTTTACCATTTTGGTGCTGATTCTATCTTTGAGGAAGTTGCGTGGTTTTCTCCTTTATGGTTTTCCCAAGGAAAACTCTTTGTGTCTCTTGTCTCTTGTGATGTGGTTATGTTTTATTGCTGTGCTTGTTATTCTCTCAGTGAAAAAATCCTAAGATCATAATGCTAGCTTATATGATGAAAAACTAACAAATCAAACAATAGGAATATGCCACGGCTCTTCTACTAATAACTGGTCACTCTCCCAAAATGATGACAAGCAAAAAGATGAACCTCAAGTAAAGACCTTGGATGGATCCTCCTTGTCTAGATAGGGTGAATATCTCACCACTGAAACTAAACCACAATGGATGGAATGGTTTTTCAAAACCCTAACAAAAACCCTAGCTCACCAAGATAACATAAGAGATCAAGTGAAATCAACATGCCCACGAGTTAGGTACTCTTTTCCATTTATCTTCTTTTAGAACTCCATACCATGGGCAATACCATCGAATGCACAATACCACCTAACAAATATTAGTCACTTCATTAAAAATAAGACATCTTTTCTAAGCTAAGTAACAATAGTAATGACCCCCTTTCCTTCACTAGTTCTAGCCTATGGGGTCAGATAGGCTACCAATCATACTATCATCCTAATCAGTGAAAGGGGACATCACACCGTGCTAGATCTATTGGTTAAGTAGTTGACTTCTCCACAATGTCCCAAAGTTCAAAGTTACCCTTTCTTTCCCTGACTAGAAGTAAGATGGCCCATATAACCTGTCTTCAATCTAAGACTGGTTGATGCCAGTACTAGATCTCAACAAAATATCTTCCATGTGCTTATTCCCTCAAGCACCCACCAAGATCTACTATTGTAGATGTCAAATTTGCTTCCTCTTTAGAATGTGAGCTCTGATACCATGTTAATTTTTCTAACCCCAAAACTAGATAAACAATTCCTAGTGATTTTTCCTTGCTAACAAAATAAATTTCAGCTCACTAATTTATTTATACTTGTTGATATCTATTAACAAAAATTTAAACAGCAAAAGCAATATTAATGGAAACAAATCCACTTAATAAGAAAAAACACAGAATTTTTGCCCTTCAAATCAACTTTTCATTCAACAACTTCCAAGCTTACAAGGGCTCCCTTAATGGGAAAATGGCCTAAGAAAACATACAACAGTAAACCTGGCAAAATGCCCTCCATAGAAAATCTAAACTCACTGCAAACTGCCCCAAAAAAACCCCAACAAAATTGTTGTTGCCACTGCACCCTATACGGTCGTTGTACAGTTCTATACTATCTATCCGGTTGTATGGCCCTGTACAACTATTCCTGCATACAACTAGACAACCTTCCTGAACGAATCCGCACGACTGTACGGTTTCTCTTTACAATTGTACAACCTCCCTATATGGATCATACAATTTCCCTTGCAAAGAAATTGAGCCTTCACCTAACTAGTAAGACCCCCTGCAACTATTTCCCTCGCTGTTATCTCTCTCTCTTTGGCAATCTAAAAAGCAAAATGTCCTTCTCCTCTCCAACTCAATGCTAGAGTTTCTCTTGTACCCATCTCGTGTCTTTCTCCTCTCACCTTAACTACCTTTTATCCTATTTAAATGAACCAAAACCCTAACTTCAAGCGTTGAGCTTAAATCTCATCCACTTGAGATAAAGGGATAAGATTCAATTAATTAATTTACGTCACTAGTGCCAAAAAATTAGGCACTTTATTAAATTAACCCTCAAATAATCTAAAAATACATTCACTATAACAAATGACTTTAATAAAGTGAAATTCCAAAGTTCTTGATAGGTATTAGGACAATTTCTATAAGACACTGGAAATACCTGTTTGAGCTACAATCATCAACAATGATTTATGCATAGCAAGGTTGAGGTAATTTTATTTTGAGTTTAGTTCAATTTAGTTATTAAGTTGTATTGATTTCAGCACTTAAATTATTGTTCATACTAGTAAAGTCCTAGAATTTTCTAATAGTATCATTAGATCTTCTATGCAGGTTTATGTGGAGATTTTCATAGATCTGAATAGAAACAAAACATTTGGCTATCAAAGACTAGGACAAGTGTACGAGTACTTCTACCCCCTCCTACTCTTTCATCTCCAAATCTTCTCTTGTTCCTTTATGACCCCATGGCCTTTCCTCGTGACATTAGGCACTAGTCAAGAGCACCACAATTATTAATATGTACAACTTATGGAGAAAATTGATGGGTTCCCACTCCATGAAATGCACCTAGGGTTTAGATAAATGCATGAATGCCAAGCACCAACCTTCTAGTAATGCCAACACTATCAAAGAAGACGAGTGCACTACATCATCAAGATGTTAACTATTAGCAACATGCTTTCTCATCCATCAAAATACCATGAAGTGTGAAGATGCCTCATCCAACAGCTATTAGCAACCAACATAAGCATCAAATCAACCAAAGATAGCAACATCTCTAAGCCAAAGCACATATGCAATACCAACCCATCTAATCATTCAAAAATGTGATCCTACAAGCTTGATCCTTGTGATAAAAATCACAAGCGCAAGCCTCATCCAATACGAGGCCTAAAACATCCCATAAAATTTAAATATAGAACAGTAATTTGACATACATTTTCCCTTTATAATTATCCAATTTGGTATCAATATCTATGACATTAGATGCATGGAAAAGTGATCTGAAAATGATACCAACTAAGGAACAACTAACACTAATTTATAGTTTTTTTGTTTACAGGATCATATACAAATAATTTATAGCTATCCATGATTTAAATGGTCTATATTTAGATGTTATAGGTTTTTATAAATTTAAAATTATTCAAGTTGGATAACTACTATCATGAACTCATTGTCTTAAAGGTGCAGTTTCCCTCAAATGAAAAGCCCTATAGAACTTATCAAGGATTATTTTCACTAGGATGATCACTTCTTTCTTTCAGCCTATTATGCAAATAGAAGAATCAAACACCTTGTAGATACTCCATCCAAGGAGACAGAGAGTAGTAGTTTGGTGAAAATGTTCCCTCTCTCTTGCTCTATAGTTGGCCATCTACATTTGTCATAAGATAACCAAGACATATTCATTCTAGTAGTCCACTACAATACGGGGTCGTCCCCCAATCTAGATCGAGTAGTCAAATGTCCATCATTAGGTTTCTCTCGTTATAATTGGCTATTAGGAGAGCTTCAATAGATAGCACTTGGCTTCCCTCTCAGATTACCCCACTTGATCCACTCTTTCTAGGCCATTCTCCAAATTACATTCTAAGGATTGACACTAGTATTTACTATTGTCATGATGATTGATGATGGAAACACTAGCTCCTCTTCTGCTTATGGTGTAGAGTAGGGATTTTCTTCCTGAATTTTACAAACGAAAAAGCCCTATAGGACTTATCAAGGCTTATTTTCACTAGGATGATCACTTCAAACACCTTGTGGATACTCCATCCATGGAGACAAAGAGTAGTAGGTTGGCAAATACGGTCCCTCTCTCTTGCTCTATTGTTAACCACCCACATTTGTCATAAGATAATCAAGACATATTCATTTTAGTGGCCCACTACAATGTGGGTTCATCCCCCAATCTAGATCGAGTAGTCAAATGTTTCTCACTAGGTTTCTCTTGTTATACTTGGCTATTAGGAGAGCTTAAATAGATAGCACTTGGGCTTCCCTCCCTAATTATCCCACTTGATCCACTTATTCTAGACCATTCTCCAAATTACATTCTTAGGATTGACACTACTATTCTCATGATGATTGATGATGGAAACACTAGCTCCTCTTCTACTTATGGTGCAGAGTATGGATTTTCTTCTTGAATTGTATAGCAACTACTTATATTTATTTTCTAGAGTTTACCCTTTTGTAATCTTTATCTTTTATTTTTTTTCCTTTTATGCCTAGAAGTTGACTTGTGCACTCCCAAATTACCAATATAACTCTTGTAATTTCTTGTCCGATTGACCTATTTTGGTCATTTGTGTACATTGATATACATTCTTTCTGATGATGATGAAAAAAATGATTCTAAATTTATCTCTTCGAAATGTCAATTGCTTGGTAATATTTATCATTTTGAGAAGAAATTCCAGCATTTAAAGGATGTGTACGACATTCCACTATAACTTTTCGCCAATGGGATAAGAAACTATAAAGGTTAGATGGAGATTGAAGGTGGTAATATTCCCCAAAACCCAACATGATACTAGATACATGAGGTGCATTGATCTACATGCAAATCACAAAAACAAGATCCAAGAAGAAAACGAACACAAAGCAAACATTAAAACATTAAACATAATCAAATAAACAAAAGAATCGAAGGGGTCTCGTTGAGTTAGTCAAAGCAAGGTGTTGTCATTACCCCCACTAATTTTCATGTCTCCTTAGTGACATATTTGCTACATGGGGAGTGCTTGAGCTTGTATTCTTGTTTATAGTTGGTGCCATTAGGAGAGTTTTGAGGTCAAAAATAGGCCTCAAAATAAAAAATGTACCATCAAAATTCATTTTATAAGAAGCAATAGGATTCAAGATGATGATGTCAACCATGGGGGTAAAATTTGTAAAAAAAATGGAGAGAAAAATAAAAATAAAATAAAATAAAAATAATTTCTTATTGTATTTTGCACATATCTTCTTATCAGTTTACCCAAATTTCAAGTTTGGGCACTCATTGGATGCAGAATTCAAATACGCATCCAATGCATGCCCACACTACATACCTTTGAGGCACCCACACCATGTAAAACAAAAATTTCAATAAAAGAACGTATTTTATGTATTAAAATATGTTTTTTACTGATTTTTTTGTTTTGCATGCCATGAATCCGTATTTTATGTATTAAAATACATTTTTCTATTATATTTTTGTTTTTAATGCCGCGGATCCTCAAAAATATGCCATACTTAGAGATAGAGGTATTTCGAGATGTCCTCCATGTGTTTTGCCTAGAATGGAGGTACATCATCAGTACAATGTTCCACGGGGACGCGTCCCGCAGGGTCAAGGACGTGTTTACCGCGTCTCTTGCGTCCTGGGGACTTGGGGACACTTGATGAAACGTTTCCTCCTCCTATGCCTCTAAGAATTTTTTTTATATGTTTTTCCATTATCTTCACTTTTCACAATCCCTACTTGGTACTATTTAGAAAATAAATCAATACATTTAGTATTTACATTGCATAATCATGAATATACATCAAATGAATTTTTATCTTTTATATTTTTTTATTTTTATAAGTTTAGGGACGTCCCGCACGTCCCCCCCGAATTTCCCTAAAATTTGGGGCTGGTCTCTACGCGTCCCGAATGTGTGCTTCCCTACTCCTGTGTTCCCCTGTCCTGGAAACTTGGGGGAACATTGCATTAGTATAGGTAGTAGTGTGGAGTGTGAGATGTACTCCAGCAAGTGGCATGGATTCAGTGATTTAAGAGATGCAGTGATTCAATGTCTCCTTCAGTGGGAAGTATGGAGTGCAGTGGTGCACCAGTTTTGATGGGTGAGATGCATGATGCATGAGAGATGCATGTGCATGAGATTGCATGATGTTGTGCATGAGATTTGCATTGTTTTTTATGCACAATTTTTAACACACTAAAGTGAAATTGTGCATGCAAGCTGAATTAGTCTTTTTAAGCCCTAATCTCACCAGAGGAATAGAAAAGGGCATTCGAAAGGAAAAAGTCATTATAACTTGTGAGTTTCAGGTGATCAGAGGAGATGAATGAATCAATTGAGCTGGGAGGACGCATTCATTTGGGAGAGTTGGGGGACACATTCATGAGAGAATGAGGGCACATTCTTCTGAGACAAAGGAGGCACTTCATTCCGAAGGTGAGAGAGATTATCTCATAGGGATTCTTCAATGATTGAGGAGCAAAGTAGTTGGGACGTATCACTTTGATTGAGGGGTGCATTCTCCAGTTACACCACACATGTGAGAGCAGAGGCACATGTATTGAGGCCAGGAGGGCCAAGACAAACTGAGAGGTTGTCTTCAGAGACTGAGGAGGACTCTAAAAGATCTGAAGCAAAGATAGCTAGGGCACACTTTTGAGCAAAGAGGATGCAGTTGTACAGTTGGGGGCGTCATTCAAATATTGAGGTCCCTGATCTTCATTCGACAGAGCAGAGCAGTGAAGACGAGCAGAGGGAGCACTTCTTTCGAGGTTAGAGAGACAATACTTCTTCCAAATATTGGCAGCGATCAGAGTTTCAGAGTTAAACTAGACAACTGGGACGCATTTCTTGAGAGCAGCATGTTATCACATATACATTTTCAGCCAGGCTTCCAAGACGCAGCATGCTGACTTACCTCTTTTTCTATTTCGGACTACTTTTACATGGGGTATCACCATGGATCTTTACAGCTTCATTTCATTTCAGAGCCTTGTTCTTTGAGATAATTTTGGTGATGATCTAGTTCATTAGAGCAAAGGAGCAGATCAGGAGTTGGTACACATAGTCACAAAGGGGCTTATTAGTTGGAGACAGGTATACATGGTGAGATCAGGTATATTTCCTTGGTTTAGTCTTGCTCTATGATGTATGTTAAAAAACCTATGCTTATCATGTTAGGATGATTACAATGACCTGTGCGTATGATTTATCGAAGAATTCAATGAGAAGACTATTGCCCATGCCATGCTCGAACAAAGTGTAAACCTTAGTGCTAGGTTGGTTCCATGTCATCTATGCCCGTCCATCCATATCATTCATTTTTGTTTTTATCCCATGACTCAGATTGATGGACACTTATGAGATTGAAGATCCTTTCCCCATTCTGACCCCTATGCATGTTGGATCCCATGTTGTTTTGTGTCTCGGCTCTGAGTCGTGCAACGAAACTTGTCAAAGCCTTGATCCTTCTAGGCCAGGAGAACCCGCAGATGTTGGTTCCTGAGCTTAGGTGAGTTGGGTTTTAAAGCCTTGACCTCTCTAGTCAGTTGCTCCCGATGTCTGATCCTAACTATGGATAATCCCCCTAGTTGCCCGAGAAGTTGTTAGCCAAAGCCTGAAGCATCATGTCTACCATCATTACATGCATTATGAGTTATATGCTATATGAATTATGAAATGCAAGCCTGCAAATGAAATTACAAATTGTGTCTCTAGACACAAATAAAAAAGGCTGTGAAATGAAATTGTAAAAGTCCCAAAATAAAGCAATGGATAAACAAATGCTAAATCTAAAGACTGTTGGACTATTATTGAAATGTAATGATTAATTCCTCATGAAGCCTAAGGGTTTTGATGTGAGATGGAGTAACAGACAACTAATTCTAAGCATCCCCTAGGATCTCTTCAATGCAGTTTCTTGTGTACTCAACGTAAGGGTCCTAGAAAAGATCCTCACGGAGCTTGTGCTTAGCTTGGATGTGAGTCGTAGACATGATTGTCAAGGATGAATGAACACTTTCTAGATCAGCTCATCCACCTTTGAGACACCACCATTCCCTATTGTTCATCTAACGTGCATATGTCACCTTGGTTGAGTGTACTGGTTATCATTCAGATAGATCACTGAGTCAAAGTCAGTCAAGAGTCATTTCCCCTTGCCTTAGCCTTGTTTTTCCATCCTCACCCATCTATAGCACGTCTTTTACACTTTGTAAGTATGGCATGTACAAGCAAATTTCCAAAGGATTCTAAGAATTTTTCAGAAGCAAAGGTATATTTTAGTATTATTATTGTTGGTCACCATGACTACGAATGACTGACTCAAATTGGGTTTTGATATACATCAATGGAGCATTTCTTACCTTGGATAGTTGCAGGATCATATTGGCATGTTATCTCACCTTAATATTGGGTACTTTGACCTAGTCAACCCAGTTGACCAAGTTAATCACATTTCCCAAGGTAGTGACTAAAAAATACAACATGGTCTATATTTTTCGAAACATGCCCACGACCAATACTGCAGTTTCAGTTTTGAGAGTTTGGCTCGGGTTCTCCAGAAAAGTGATTATTATCACTTAATTATTGGCTAGATGATCATCTTTTTATTCCAGATGCCAGTATGGTTGGTTCTCCTAGAGCAGAGCAGTGTTCCAAGGGATATGAGTAGTCACTTATACCATTCTCCTATGTCTTCAGATCATCCAGAGCAGTCAACTTACCCCAGTTTGCATCCTGGAGAGACTTATGGTGGATTTATCAGTTTCTAGAGATTGTACCAGCAAAAAATGAATTAGAAAATCACTGAAAAAGTCGATTTGGCCTCCTGGGTCAAGGAAATGGCTTGGAATTTTGGCGGATGATGTTCCTCGGCATCACAGACAATCCTACAGCAGTTTTCAGTCAACAGATGTCTAGGTTATTTTGTTATGGCTCAGCCAGTGAGGAAAACCCCCCAAGGGGCGCCCCCTCTAATTGGCTATTGATGTATTTCATTGTTGTAACTTATGTTATGAAGTCGTAAAGGGACCTAGGATAAATTAAGCCCTAGAGACCCCCTCCTATGTTATAACATGTTATATCTTATGTTATGTTGTGACATTTCACTTTAGAGGGGTGTCCTTGAGCAAAGTGTGCCCCCATTTTGACTTAGTCACTTGATCCATGTATCAATTGATATATTTTGATCTCCACCGTTGATGATGTGATAATCTTAACCGTTGGATGATAAAGTGAGTTAGGGTTTATGTCTATATCTAACTCTTTAAGAGAGGTGACCCCCCCATTTTAATTCATGAGCTTTGGCACCGAAATTGAAATAAAGAGATTTTGTTTGGGACTACACTCTTGTCTACTTGTGTAATGAATGAATGAATTGATAACTGGCACTGCTTTTCTTCTGCACTAAGATATATCCGGCATAGTTTTTGTATCTTTCATTGTACTCATTTAACTTGCAGGTTGAAGGAGGTGATTCTAAGAGAGGCGCATTGGTGGGGGGGCATGCCCTGTTGCTTGATCTCAGCAATTGGTTATCAAGAAGTTGAACTTATTTATGATTTCTTCTTCTTGTACTTCATTTAGCTTGCATTTCTCGTTTATTTACCATACTGATTGATTTTCCTTGGTCTGGAAGGCAAACAGGGGCGCTAGGGACACTAGCAGAAGCAACACTTCATCAAAAGCTTGTCCGAAAGCCTTATTTGATCTCAAGAAAGGCATTCTTCATCATCCAGGAGGTCATCAACAATGATTCAAGTATGTTTCTCAAGTAAGTTCTCCACCTTTTGATTTTCATTCATTGCCCATCAACAATTTTCACTGAAAAACCCTCATTTAGCATTAGGAAAAATCACCAGACCAATTTACGCAGGGAATCTACAAATTCGACAATCTGGGTTTTGTGCGGCATACTGAAAAAACCCCTCTCCATCAAAAAACATCTAGCTCGGATTCCTCTGCCCCCCTCTAGGCACTGATCTTTGTTTGGGAGAAAACGCCCCCCTTCAGCAAGTCAACCATTTTCCCACCGTTTTTTGTCCGGTTTCATGTGGGTATTTTTCATTGTCAAATATTTCATCACAGGCAGTGTGTAAGAAGCCATAATTGTCAATATCAACTTCGTCCAGGGATTTCTCAATTATCTGCTTAAATACCCAAGGGTCCAAGTTTGATCATTTGAACCAACACACTAAAATCCTAGATCTAACTTTAATCTTCGCAAGCCATCTGAGTGACATTTCCAATCTCGAATAACCAGCCCACTCAAGTATCCTTAATTTGTGGCTCTTCCTTAAATCTAGGGTTTCAGACACTCACCTTACGAATTCACCGTCAGGAGTCTGATCTGGTGATTTGTCTTGGGTTTTTCCTTTCAGGATTGATCTGGGTCTCCCCCTTTGTCACTTGGGATTCTCTAGTGGCATAAAGCGAAGGAATCCCTAACCGGCGTGACAACCATCCATCTTTTGGGGGTTAGGGTTTCCGTAGGTCACATCTTTGGTTTCCTGTCCCCTCTGGGATTTTCATCTATCGGGGCAGCTACAAGATCTGTGATAACACAGCAGTTGCAGTTGTATGCATATCTAGGGATTTGACCCATCAGGTTCTCTTACTATATTTCTAGCTGTTGATTGTATACTCTCTATATTATTTGCTCAGGCTCGAGATTGAAGAAAGCCCCATAGATGTTGGTTTTTCCCTTCAGAGTTTCCAAGGTAAATCTGAGTCTTATTGATGTGTGATTGCAATTTATATGTTAACTTGTAGAGAGATTTCTAGTGTTTTTTGTTATAAGTATCTTGCATAGTTGTTACCTTCTTTAGCAGATAAGATAAGATAAGATAAGATAATTTTATTAATGTCCACTAATGACCACAAAGTAGGTCAACGGGATTGTCGGTTACAATGATATGTTATGCATGTGGAAGGATCAAACGATCTCCCATAAAGGAAATACAATATAAGCAATGAAAGTAAAATGGAAAGAAGTAAAGATGTGCAAGGTGAGCTAGGCTGTAGCATGGGAGAGCACTTGCTCCAGTTTCAACCCTGTAACCCTACACAGGGGCGAAGGAGCTCAGGTGGACAAGATCCAAGAGCCAAAGTAACCAAGGAGGGTCTGGTACTCCTAACATCCAAGGCTGAACAAGGAAAAGTGCGGGAACTACAAAAGTGTCTGCTGCCCTGATTTGGAACTGGTAGGCGTGGAGCACCCTCTGGAACGATGTCGACGAGGTATGTAGGGTACTGAGCACCTCACAGAGGGAGCCCTGGTACAAAGCTGCCTCTGAGATCTCGTGGGTCGAGAACCTCCAGCCCTTACTAATCTGGGAGATGGGTCGATGTCAAGGTCGGTAGATCTCTTAATGCCTCTGGAAGATGGTAGCCTACTGAAGAACGTCGTGATCCGATGTGTGGTGTTTGGTCTAGTGGGAGGCTGGAGGAGTTGCGCTCGGAATCTGAGGGCCTCCTGGATATAGAGCACTAGACATCTCTGATCGATGTATTTGAAGAAAGCGGCCAAAGTTTGGGGGGCCTGAACAAACAGTAGAAGCATCCTCTGATCTCACAATAGACGAGACACCTTAAGATAAAATGTGTCTCAGTTCCCACCTTTTGAAAATGACACAATTGGCAGATCCTCTTTGATCTATCAACCTGATGGTCTGACTCTACCCAGAGTCTATGTGATCCTACTCTGAACTGTCCGAGAGGGATCCGAAGAGAATGCACCCAATGGCGAAACGTATACCGAGGCCGGACAATGAGCCCATCTCTAAACTCCAAGAAGTGCTCAGCATAAAAGGCCATTTTTGGGCGCAATCCTCCTGAAGGATTAATCCAAGTTAGGTTTGCTTATGACTTATTGAGACTCAAGGTCGGTTGAGATATCAAATTTCCAGATCGAGTAGTGACATATAGAAAATCTACAGCCATGTAAGCATGCCTTGGATGAGGAATTAAATTATGCATCCAACGAGTGCCCAAAATTGAAATTTGGGTAAACCGATAAGGAGATATGCCAAAAATACAATAAGAAAAAGTAGTTTTATTTTTCCCCTCCAAAATTGAGAACTCTTATTTTATTACTTCCCTTAGGACGCCCATTTTAGACCTCAAATTCCCCTAATGTATGTGTGAGTCCTAGGAAATTTTGGTGGAATAGAATCCCCCTACCCATGGTTGCTCAGCCGATGGTTATTGGGTAGTGTTACCCCCAACTTTGACAAGGTTATTCCCATGTGAAGTGCTTTCACATTGTTCAATAAAGTGACACCATGGAGAGCATTGATCGCTGAAGAAACTCCCAGGTATGCTCAGTTATCAGTCCCAGCACGATGATAAAAAATTGTCCCCGGCAACAAATTGCACACCTGTAGAGGCAAAGAAGGAAATCGAGTTTCAGTTTAAAGACTCCACAGATGGTGAACAAAGCCTGTAACCCCTCTATTGGTTAAAAAATTGAATAGAGGTTGGATTCAGCTCGAGAATACAACAAAAGTAATTTGGTTTCTGGTTTTAAGCATGGGAGCCACCAACACCCGACATGAATTACCTCGAGATAGAGAAGTAGAACTCAATCATGACACCACACATTTATGGAAGCTACCTGTTGCCCACCTATTTCGACTAGGTGGCAACCTCATGTACATTGAAGATGTACATTATGTGCAGTTTGTACTTTGGAAAAATCTGAGGATTTTTCACTTCTGCAGGGCAATTGCCCCTTTGTAAAACGAAATGTCCGCTCCCCTGCGTGGGAAAATTAATGTAATTCTATGTGCTAGTGTGGGTCATATGATATGGACGCCACACCATGGAACTGATTGTTAGGGAAGTCCCCTCATCGAGTGTTTTTTCCCTTTCCAATTAATCTTGTTCTTTAAGGATTTTTATTGGTTAGGTTTTTCACTCAAAATCCTCCAAAGTGGTGATGGGCGTTCTAATAATCAAGTCCATGGGGTGGCTAAGGGTTCAAAATGTTATTCGTGACCACACTAGGCATATCTTGTAATCTTGCGGAATTTCGTTAGGATTTTAATTTTATTTTGAATTTTTTCCTAATTAATTAACTTTACCATTTGGTGGTTAATTAATTAAGTTTTGATGTAATAATGTAATCTCTTGAACCTTGGCATTTTGTAATAGGGGCTATGAATGCAAATGAAAATGCTATGACACCCCCTAAGCCATTGGTTCAAGTCTCATGTCATTCTAACAAGGGGTTAGAAAGTTAGCCAAATTTTAGTTAAGACAAGGTATTTTTTCCTAGGAAATCAATTTAATTTCCAAGGGTGAAAAATTAAATTATTTGATTTTGAAGGAAAAAATCAAATAAGGCCATGGTAATTAAGTTTGGGAGGTGGCTGATCACAGTCAATTTTTATTTAAATAAACCCCCCCATGGTCAAAATAATTTTTTGAAGATTTCCCAAGTGGGGTGCCCCTCTTGTCTTAATAAAAGATAAAAAATAAAATATTTAAAGTAAAAGATTTAAATAAGATATTAAAGAATAAAAATTTAAATTTAAAAAAATAAAAGATTAAAAATTAAAATTAAAATAAAAGAACAAAGAAAAATAAAAACAAAAAAAATAAAAGAACAAAGAAAAATAAAAGATAAAAACAATAAAATAAAATAAAAGATTTAAAATAAAAGATAGTAATTAAAAGATTAAAAAATAAAAAATATAAGATTAAAACTTGAAAATAAAATATTAAAAGATTTAAAAATAAAAAGATAAAAATAAAAAGTAAAAGATAAAATAAAAGATTAAAAATTAAAATTAAAATAAAAGAATAAAAAGATAAGAGATAAAAACAAAAAAATAAAAGATAAAAAATTAAAATAATAAAAATTAAAATTTGAGTCAAAGGGGCCCCCACTTGAGTCATGGAAACCCTAGATCTAAGGGTTAAGCTTCATTGTGACATGGATCTATCTTTTTTACCATTGATTTGAAAAGGCACCCTTGCTTATGATTGGTGGATGGCTTGTAAAGTCAACAAACCTAGATCTAAGGGTGGAGGAGAGCTAGAGTTTAGATCTATATTTTGAACCCTTGATTTGGGAATGGGTTTGAGATCTTTTCAACTATAAAAGAGAGGCCCCTCCTCTCATTTTATTATCATCATTCTTTGGAGCATGGTTATGCTGCCAAAATCCCCTCTTCTCTATTCTTCTCTCTCAAGCCCTAAAAGGCTCTTTTGTATCAAGCTTTGCCCTAATTGGGCCATAATCAAGGAAATTCTTTGGAGGAACATGGTGCTGTTGTTCTACATCTTTCATGGTATTTTGTTGGGGTAACCTGTATCTTTTTTAATTTTGCATATTTGTATTTGTCTAGTTAGCTCTCCACAAAGTATTTTGTGGAGAAATTAGAGAGTAGAAGTATTTTTACCCTCTTTTATGAATTATTTAGCAAGTTTCTTCAAAGTATTTTGTAGAGATTGTTAGATATTCATCACTAGGCTTACATATTTTTGCAGATCTAGTTTTGTTTACAAGTTTTCCAAGGCAAGGGCATCTCACCAAGGGTTTCTTTTCAAATCTGCATTTCCGTCCATATTTCTTTTTCTCTCCTAAAACTGGGTTTTATTCATTGTATATTGAATATAACCCTTGTTTTAGGGCTTTCATCCATTATAGATTAGTATAGAGTTTTAAATCTGCTGTTTTTACATCATTTATAGCCCAAAAACGTTCATTTTTTAACTACTAAAACTTCATTTTTTCAAAAAATTCATGTTCAGATTTTTTAATAAAATTTCTGGGTTTTATACTAATCTGTGCTAACTTTCTGATTTAGTTTTCTGCAGTAATTTCCAGCAAGTAAAGTTGCTGGTTTTTTGCAGGTTTATGCAGAGAAGAGGGGGTTATGCTGCCCAAAATTGCTTTAAAAAACCCCAGAAAAGTTTGGTCCAAAAGAGGCCCAAAAACCACATTTCTTCTCTTCTCTTCTATAAGATTGTAAACCCCAAAAGAGAAGTTCTCTTTGGGGTATTCTCTAAAGCTTTGTAAATCTGTATATGAGTAGTGTAGAGATAGCCTCGGAACTAGTTACTTAGATTTATTTTATTGCAAGTTTTATTTCTGTTTACACACCGTCCCTTAAGGGATTGAAGGGAGGTTAGTTTAGTCATTTTTATTTCTGTTTACCCACCAATCTCTGTTACAGAGATTGTTGTGTGGTTAGGATATTGTTTTAGCTAATTGCATTTAAATTTTATTTTCTGTTAAAGGGGTAACCATACAACCCACTGATCCGGTGTATCCTCTGTCCAACTTGTCATCTCCTTTTAGGGACTTCAAGTTGGGTATGAAAAGCAGGAGAGGTGGGGGCTTAGCTTAATTAAAACAACTTTCTTTTTTTGCTACAATCTTCACACTTTTTTTTTTTTTTTTTCAATCCAAGATCAAGTACCAGCACCTCCCATAAGGGATACCGCTTGGTTGATCTTGTTGATAGTTTAAAATTAACCTTGTATGCTAATCATCAAGATTTAAAATTTACCCCTAAAATTAACCAACAACAACTTCACTAGCCTCTGTTCCTCGGTTATCACCCTTCGGGGTACTCACGAGATACAACAGGGGGTAGAGGAGTTTTAGTTTAATAGGCATCCATCTTGTTATTTTTCCGGTTGATTAAAAACAGTGACCTCGGAAGCTAGTTGGAGTAGTAGACTGTGGAGGGTCTCTAGGCATTCTACGTCATCTTTGTTGAGCACCGGGGCATTGGGGTTTGACCTGGGAGCTATGGGTGGGCTTTGCTCCCACTTTGTTGAGCGCACCAGCATTCCCTCTTTGACTTCAGAAATACTAGGTTGGGGTAGTCACGGCACCGATTTGAAAACTAAACTTCAAGAGGAAAAACCTTAATAAAATTTACCTAAAATAAACCAAGAGACATTGCAAAACCGGTTCTATAACATTTTTCATTTCAGCAGCATTTCACTCCAATATTGCACTTGTTTCCTTTCAATTGTTTTATAACTTGTGGGTATTAGTCAACTGGCTTACATTTTTCTGCTATTTATCTGAGCATTGTTAGCATCAAGTTTGTTCTTAATATTACTACTCAACCGTTTAACACTGTTCATATTACTCAACTGTGATTATATTATTTTTTCATTTATCTTGACATTATTGTTCATGAATCTTTCATAACTGTGTATATTGTTCATAGTTTGTTCTCATCTCATTGTTAGATAACTTAACCTGTGGGATAATTAACTTAGACTGCATCCATTGAAAGTTGCATTCTCTGACTCCATTACTTAGGCACTGGTTATATTAAAAGGATTGACTGTCATTGAAATATTGCATCTTGCATTAGTTTGACTGTCATCTCTCAAAGCCTTAGCCTCACCTTAATAAGATCCCTTTAATTTGTAATTAATTAATAAATCTGGAACTTAGTCTTCCGTAGGGACTTCCCCCCTTGGCTCTGTTGGGATCTTGCCTAAACAGAGGAGTTGTGGACTGTGGTGACAGTGGTCCTCAGCTCTCGTTTTCCCCCAAGGACACACATAGCAGGTTGTGACTTTCCTGTTCCTTAAAGTGTGAATTAGGCGGCAACACTACCATTTCAATGCTTGAAACCACGTGAGAGACATGAGAATCGCTTAAACTTTGCGTCATCTGTGTTAGATGGGAGGTCTACCAGCTTTTCCACGAAGAGCTCATGCACTGCTATGCGTGAAGTATGATAATCAAAGCCATATGTTGAGCAAAACTTTCCTCCGCCATTGGACACCAGAGCTATGCCAGTCATTCTGATAGGAAATTGGCCTCTGAACTGATTGAGCTGATTGGGGTTTTATTTTGATACGTGGAGTTGAACCCAAAGTATCGGCAGCCGAATATTGGAGAAAATCACTTGATTAATGGAACCGCAATTCACTGGCCACAAACCACCACCTGCAAAATTAGATCAATCGTTGTCACTTTTACTCAAGACCCTGAGGTTTCTAATTACATGGTCATGGAGTAATCCACGCTACAGCTTTAAAAAAAATCGTGAATGTGTTCACCTTACTCGTGCATCAATTTCCTCTTGGCAGCCGATGGAGTTCCACAAATCTTCTGTGTTAAAGGAGTATACTCTGTGATATGGCCATGAAATGATCAGTCTTCACCCAATACGAGTGGAAATTGATAGCAACATAGGTTAAGCTGAATTCTTGCCAGCATCTCAACTCTCAAACGACTGGCAGATTACAGGAAGAGACTGAATTCTCTGTTGATTGGCAGTTGACTTCTCTCATTGGCAACTGAATGACGTCTTCAGGAGAACCAACTATTTGTTGAGATAATCTTAATCGCTACGCGGAGTTGAGCCAGCGATTGTCTACCCGCATATCATTTTTCCTAAGTGGCAGCTATATGCTTGAAAATCGATGTCAAGAAGTCATTTTGGGATAAAATTGAGTTTTGTTTGATAACGTGGCAATAGAAAGGGACAAATTAGTAACGATGGAAGCCAAGCCTAAGCTCTAATTTGGTTTAAACCATACACTTGGCTCACATTTCCTTTGCCAGCCAAAACGTTGATTTTTGGAGCAGCATCCCATTGATAGCCGATTACACGAAATCATTGTGAGAGAATTGGCAGTTAATCAAGGGTATCTTCGTTGCTACGTGGAGAGTTGCAACACCCTTGTCTGTTTGGATCCACGTATTATATGCTATTGGAGCAGTCGATTGCTTGGAGTTATATGGACAAAGAATTGGACTCCCGATTGAGTGTTTAATGGTTACATAAACTTTTAAACTCTAAGTTAACAATGGATGTGTATTAGCCAAAGTAGTAGTCACACTCTAGTCATGTAAAAGTTTTGGGTCATTTGATGGAGAGGAAAGTGGCTCTGGAAACCATCTTTTCTTTTATTATTTTATTTTACTTTGTTTTTTTTTTGAAAAATAAGAGCCTTTTAGGCCTATAAAGAGCATGGCTCTTTCTTTGTAACAGATGGGAAAAACTAGGAGGATTTTTCCCTAGGCTTAATAGAAAAATATCTTCTTGGATTTTTATGATTGTTCAGTTGAGTACCCTCTATGGTGTTGTTATCACATATATAGTAGCCAAGCTACCATATTCTATTTTTCAGACACAGTACTTTTTTCAGCCAAATCTCTTACATATGAGATGCTGAGATGAGCAGTTTTGATGGATCATTATTATATTAGTGGACTATTGTACTCTCCCATGTCAAGACTGAGTCTCCGGACACTAAGATTTGAAGACCGATGTAGCCATTTATGTCATTTTCAGAGCAGTCATTGATGCCCAGTTTTATGCCAGTTCTTTCTCATTGGATAGATGGTGTCTCAGATGGATTATATTGCATGGTTATGACTCAACATTTTATAGTGTGATGGTTATTATTGCTCTTATACTGATTCTTGTAACATGTATTAACTTGTGGTATCATGATCTGGCGGTCATATTTATATGGACTTGGTTGTATATTGTACTATGTATTGATGTCCCTACTTAGACTTGGAAGTTCTTGATCTATACTCATTGGTTTTACCCTCCTTAGGGAGAATAAAGGTAGTCATTTCCACCATTGTTTTGGCTTGCTAGTGTTGGCTCCATCATTCATTGTCTTCACCCATCCATTACCCTCCAATTTAGTTTTCAACCTAACTGACTTCTTGACTTATGGCATGGAGGATCTTTTTCCCCGCTAGAACTTTTGTTGGACAAGCCTCCTTGTTTATATTGTGTTTCAACTCTGAGCTGGTGATAAAACTTGCTTTTGGTAAGTTGGATAGTATGCCTAAATCATTCTGGTCGGTTGTCCCGATGTTTGGCACTCTGCAGAATTCCCCCTAGTCACTTGAGATGTTGTTGGCTAAAACTGAAAGCTCATGTACTGCTTATATTGGAAATATTGAATATGCGCCCAAGGAAAATGAAAATTATAAAACTGTGTTTCTTAACATATGTAAAAAGGGAAAGAGCAATGAAATGCTAAAATACACCTTGAAGAGTATAAGAAAAGGTCTAAAAAAGCAATGGTTTAAAATATGCTATATCCAAAAATTGATGACCTTATTAAAATAAATATGTCCCGGATGAAAGCTGCGATTAGCTGTGCTTTTAAGCACTGGTGAAGTCCCAAAAGGGTCATATAGGCCAAAAAGGCCATGGAATAAAATGATGATCCTAATGAACTTGGATCAATCTTGATGTAGTCATGATGCCTAAGTTGAATAAGCACTCTCTAAACAACTCACCCATTTGTGAGGCACTGCCATTCCTTGTGTTGTTGTTTGTCCAACATTGGTTATAATGAGTATTCCCTTTCCATATCCGAAGTGTCATGATGTTGAGTCGGAAGTCATCCTTTGCCTTAGCCTTGTCAATTTCATCCTTCACCCTTCACTTGCAAAATGACTACAGTTATGAAGTGAGTATAGTCTTGAAAGTCTAAGTCTGAGTAATAATGAATAAGGCCTTATATATATATATATATTCGTTGATGTACCGCCAGTAAAATGATTGCTACCTGTTGTGATTGTTGCTTGAATGAGTTGTAGAGCATGTCTTAGCCTTTTAACACTTGCAGCAGATGGATGATAGTCTGAGTTATTATTGGTGTCTGATCATTTACAGAGGGTTATATTGTTTATTGGATATGGTTGATGATCAAATAGAGACCTATGAGGGGTATGAGTATACACCTTAGATGGATTTGGACTCTCCAAGTCTAATGAGACAGTTTATTTCCAGTTCCGGGCACTTGCAGATATGATCAGGCTCATTCTGTCTTTCTGATGCAGTTTTTCTTCACAGGTTGATATGTCTGAGTAGGGAGATGTTCTAGATGGAACATAGGGGTGTAACCACTTGTTTGTACCATAGTACCCCCATCCTAGAGAGCCTGGTGGGCTCAGTTTGGCAACGCAGGCACCCTAGGAAGCTGTTTTGGCAGGTTCACGTTTCCCGAGGCAGATTAAAAAATAATTAAATGGCTATTGAAGAAATTGATTTGGGCTACTAAGGCAAAGAAATGACATGGGATGAGTGATGATGATAAGAGTCATGCCCTCCACACCACCTCCAGCAGTTGCAACTCTTGATTGGGCCCACACCTATTTTTGGGCATTTTTTATTATTTTCTGGAGCTCTTTTTACAGGCTCATGATTTCCTCAAGGAGGCACAAAAGTCAAAGAATTAAATTGTTATATTATTTATTGTGCCATGGGGACACCCAAAGGGAGTTAGTCAAACACTCCTTGGACCCACCATGTGCTTTCATTTATTTCTTGTTGAGTGGGGGGTTACCTTTATTTGGGTGGTTTAGTCCACTTTGGTAAATTATGGTTATATTGATACATGTGTTGTATGTTGAGCTCATCTCAACCATTGATTAGAACATTTCATCTTTTAATCTTAGCCACTCATTTTGAAAGTGGTTAGGATTTGGTTATGATTGAGGTTCTCTCATTTCTATTTAAAGGAGAGAGCTTCTCATTTGTAAGGGGTCTTTGGCTCTTGGATCTAAATAATAGAAAGACTTTTTTGTGGAAATTTTTATGGATCTGCTTTGCATCTGATGTGCTCAAATGGTGATTAGCTAGTCTTCAGCTTCCTAGCATTGTGGAAATTCTCGTGAGATCTATATTTTTTGTGGCTATCATTGTTTTGTCAACAAGAGGGTGTTTTGGCTGGAGTGTTTTTGTAGGGGGGCCTCAACTCGCTTGGTTCTCTTCGTCTTGGATCAGGGGGTTTTCATCAGTTTCATTGTGATCTATGATTACTTCATTTTACTGTCTTGTAGCATTCAGTTTCTTTATCTTGTATTAGCAAATCTGATATGGTTGACGTTTGCTCATGCAGGGTAGGGGGCGCATTGGTGGCTTGGAGCTTGCATATGCCATAGGAATCATGGGGATCTTCCAGAATTGATCGGAATAGCAAAGATCGTCACTGTTACAGACTTCTACAAGCATTTCCATGTAAGTCTCTTCTTTTTCAGATCTTATTCCATTGTACCTTGCTTTTCTTCAACTTTTTCTGAAAACTCCTAGAGCACTAAAAACCCTAAAAAATAATAAACTTGGGAATAGTCCGATCTTTTGCCAAACCATTTCTGGGTTTCATAGATCAGGCCTCCCCTTCATCAAATCAACTGAAACATTGGTCAAATTCCTCACAGTTTGACCTAGATCTGATTTTTAAGCAAAAAACTGCATAACCCCCACTGAAAAATTGACCTGCTAGGGTTTTGAGCTTTTCTAAATTTTGACTTCGCGGATGGATAGATCGGGTCCCACACAGCCTAAATCAACCCCAACGCTGTCCAATTGCTTGACCATTTGACCTAGATCTGAAAAATTGACTAAAACTGCCCTAGCGCCCTCACTAAAAATTAGACTTTTCCGGAAGTGAGTTTTTTATGAAATCTGACAAGGTAGACAGATAGATCGGGACCCAAGAATTCTAGAACACCCCCAATGCTGAGCTAGTTCTCTCCTATTTTCCCTAGATCTGAAAAATTGGTTTTCATCCTTCCTAGCCCCCCTCATCAGATTATGACTTTTCCAGATCTGATTAGTCTGTTGATTTTTTGATTTGGGCTTGTAGATCAGGTCACCCTGACCTCTTCTCTCCTTCAACGATGAGCCATTAGCCTCTAGGTAACCCTAGAACTACAGATCTGTCCTCCTAAGCCCTAGCGCTAGCCATCCATTGAGCTGAGTTTTCTATACCTTAGCTTTTCCGGACCAACTACTTTCTGGGTTCGTAGATCAAGGTGTCTCCTAGGTGGATTCTCTAAAACATTGGTTTACTGCTGACTCCATTGCCCAATGCACACAAGGCACTAATCTCCTAGCTAGCGCTTGCCCCATCTTGACCTCATTTTTACTTCTTTTGCCAACACCTACTGATAACTCAAGTCACCTATCTTTCACTGAGATTGTCCCCTTGGTACTAGGCAGTCCCAACTCTGTTCTTGCTCACCCTGTCACAGTTACGTTTCCCAAGACAGTGGTCATCTCCATTAGTTGCTAGTACCTAAACCCTAGAGCTAGGGTTTCCATTTACCTTGCACCTTACATACCTTAAAGTGCCATTTGATCTATTATGGTGTCTAGGTCTGATCTCTCTTGTCGGGAACAGATCTGGTTCTCCCCCATTGTTGTCTTGGACTAGGATAACATAAAGTGAAGGCTGCCTTGATTGGCGTGACAACCATCCATTTAGGAGTCTAGGCAATCGTGGTTCCATCCCTTAGTTGCTTGCCCCTCTACCATCCATCCTAGATCCACCTCACACAAGCAACTACAAGGCGGGTGACAACAAGTGTGTGGCAGAAACTTGTGCGAGTGAGCAATTGTTGTTAGAGGCTTTCTTTATTTTCTATGTCTGCGTTGGAGACCATAAATAGATGCTACCATCCTATTGGAAGGTGGAAATCCTAGTAGTTGCTAGGATTTCTACCTTCCAGTAGGATGGTATCACATTGCTATATCATAAACAAGGCACAATACACAGTAAGAAATTAAATTTCACTTGAAGGGATCAATGGATTTGCCATGGTGTTCTTGTAAATTGGTTCAATTGGGTGCCACATGTTACAATGGTTGCTTCATTAGAAATTCAATATGAAGGGAATGTGCACACAAGAGCACTAAAAGTATTCATTTTCACAACATATATAAGTGGCATAATGTTCCAATGTCTAACAGTGGAAGTGATTATTTCCTGTTAAGGACCATGATATTTAGACCAACAAGCCAATCTTAACTATTTTAAGCATCCTAAACCTTCTAAGATTCATGATCACTCATCGTATGCTGGCATTCCATCATTTTCTTGTCGCTTATTACTTGACACAACTGACAACACAAAAATAATGTTGTCTCAAAGTCATAAATGCATACAATAGTATTGCTTGTATCTTTTGTGTTTTGCAATCTTCTAGGATTTCACCTCTTGAGAATTCTTTAAAAGGTAATATCTTTCAATTTTGAACATGACATGATTTGGCATTCAAGATGTGTCTCAAATTTACCAACTGTAGAAAGCTTGTGAGCGCACAAATGAAAAGTAGATCAAATAAATCATTTCAAACACAAATGGGGAACTGCTGCAACCAAAAAAAACACTTCAGATCTCATAACAATAAACATGCAAAAATATAATCACATTTACTATTGAGTTCTGCTCCGGTATATCAAATATATTTCTGTAAGAGTATTTTGAAGGATATAAATAAGCAAAATTTAAGTACATTAATGACAGGATCAATTCGCCCTTGAGTGAATTAAGCATTGTCTTCAAACAAAATCCAAATAATGAAAAACAAATGTACGGATTTCACATTCAATATAAAACACACACTATATGAATTGCAAAATGGGTAAAAATAAAAATATTCAGTGTTAGCTCATCGGTTAAGGCTAATATAAGGATATGCATATTTGTGTACCCATACAAAGTGAAGGGGAGGAATACAAAAAGGAAATATGTAAAAGAGGAAATGAATTACTCACCAGCAACCACTGCCAAACTTGCAGATACCACCTCTGTTAATGAAATACCACAAAAGGCAAGAGAATATTGCATCAAAATGTTCCCTAAGCATAGAGAAAATCCACCAACCATTGCCAAGACAACAGCAGGCCAGTTCTCCTACACGAGAAAAGATTTCAAACAAAACACGAAACAAACGGCAGAAGTCAATCTCCTTCGCAAACCTTATCACAAGGTATTCTTAAATATTTTATGTTCCTTGAAATTCATATTACAATGTTTAAAACTAGGAGATTAAAAAACATTTCAAGAAAATAAGAAGCTGAAAGCCACCTTAGACTCACAATGTTGAAAAACAAATGTCAAATAACAAGAAGCATTAAAAAATCAAGAAATATTGTAACTTCTTTCAGGTGTAATTGCGAATTGTAAAATATAATATATGCAAGAAACAAATAGACACCAAATCAAGAAACTTCAAGAGATGGCATTTTGTTTAATAAGTTATTGAGGCTCTCATTGGACTTGTTGGCAGTCTCATGTACCTTACAGCGACTAGGCCTGATATTATGTATGTTGTAAGTCTAATTACCATATTTATGGAGTCTCCTAAAGATTCACACTAAAAAGTTAAAAAAAGAATTTTGAGATATATTGCAGGCATAGTAGGTGATGGAGATTATTATTCTACTTCAAAAGATAATTCTCTTGTTGGATACATAGACAATGATTTTGCAAACATTGATGACGGAAAAAGTACTTCAGGATATGCATTCTCTTTGGTAAGAAATTTAGTTTCCCGGGATACCAAGAAATAACCCATTGTGGCAATTTCTTCAACAGAAGCAGAATATATAGCAACAACTTCAATATCTTGCCAAGCAATTTGGTTAAGAAGAATATTGAGTGATCTTGAGCATGAAGAAAAGGATCCAATTTCTATTCTCTGTGACAACAATTCAACCATTGCCTTGTCGAAGAATCATGTGTTTCACCGCAAAACTAAACACATAGATACTCATTATCAATTCATACGCGAGCTTGTAAATAATGGCCACATCAATTTGCAATTTTGTTGTTCAAGAGAGCAGTAAACAAATATATTTACCACGCCTTTAGAAAGCACCAATTTTGATTTTCAGAAACAACAGTTGGGCACTGTGTGTTTTGAAGAATCTAATGGTCATAATTAAGGGGGAGTGTCGAATGGTGCAAAAACTCTCATTACTGTTTGACCAGTCAAGTAGTGTAATATACTGCCTTAAATCTGATCTCAATTACTGGCTACTTTGGGTTAATGTGTGTGTCAAGAACTTCAAATATCCACTGCTGATTTGACTGTTGATTTGTTGAGTTTATAATTTATGGTTCTCCTGTAGTATACTGCTTTAAATCTGATCTCAATTACTGGCTACTTTGGGTTAATGTGTGTGTCAAGAACTTCAAATATCCACTGCTAATTTGACTGCTGATTTGTTGAGTTTATAATTTATGGTTTTTTCATGGCTTTCCAAAATAGGCAGCAATATATTATATCAAATATACTAATCAGGAATTCAAGGTGTTAAACTTGTCTACCTCTGTCCAAAAATACAGTGTGCTGTAGGATTCATAGCAACATTAAATAGATATTCTAAATCAGACATGCATACAATTGGCACACCTGGGAGTTTGACAATTCGTGAGATGGTGCTGTAGCAGCTTTGACTGTGTCATGCATCTACTGTAATCTTCAACGCAACCCTCTATGTATCGACGCCCTCCACTAATTGTCATATACAGATCTCAGTTTGCATGCCCTTTTGAATTCAATGGAGAGATGCCCTCGCTGGAGACAACTTCTCAAGATATGGCAATGGCTGCTCACAATATATATTATGCCCAGAATTATAGTAAATGTGTCTTGGATAGAGATTTGTGCAGAATGAGGCCTTACAACAAGAAACACTATCCACAGCTGATCTCAACTTCCTAATAATGAATCGATACTGCTTCAATCAGGTCTGATCTTCCATCTTAAATTTGCCTTGTTGTCTACAATGGATGCAATAGATCATTGTCCTTTCCCACAGGAGTTTGACTATCAAATATGCCCACATCTTCTAAGAAACTCCATGCTGTAGTTTGGGAGAGAGATCATTGTCCTAGCTGATTGGAAATTCCATTCACAATAATGATTTCTTTGCTAAATGTGCCCCTGTACTCAGACTTCCAAGGGTAAACACGCTCACCTCAATAAAGAACCTTGTCCATAACGACTACAAGATGACAATTCACCCAGCTGTAAATGACTTCAATCCCTGCCATAAACTTCCATGAATTTCTTCTCAATGAAGTACACTACAATAGATCTGAATGATCTATCCTCTTGAATTGACTAGGGTGGATAGATTTCGCCACCGAACCCAATTGTTGGCTAAGGAATTCACCCTCAACCCTAAATAGCTCACCAAGCACTCCAAACCTGTCTCCGAAAAGATGAATAATAACAATCATACCCTTTTAGTTCAACTAACCTCCTTATATAGATTTTACGGTTTGCATGCATGTCACTTTTAAGGTTTGCATGCATGTCACTTTTAAGGTTTGCATGCATCTCACTTTTAGGGTTTGCATGCATGTCATTTTTAGGAACATTACAAGTAGTTAGTTAGTTATATATTAGTTGGTAAGTGGACAAGTTTGTTTGTAAGTGGACAATATTTGGTTATGTATTGTCCTATTTAAGATCTTAATGTTGAGAAGAGCAGTATCGCTCCATAGTTATTCTTGTGTTTTGTATATGTGCTTCTTTCCTTTGCTTTGAAATCCAAATAGGTTGGTGCCTACAAACTTTGCTACAATAGGTTGGTGCCTACATGAATTTATAAAGATAATTTTTTGTGGTTTTCTCCCGAAAGGGTTTCCACGTTAAATTTTGTGTACTATGCTTTGAGTTTATGTGTATTTATTGTTTCAAAGTAAATGAATGATTGATGAATGGTTAAAATAATAAAAATAGCATATACTAATTCAATGCCCCCCCTCTCAGTATAACCATAAATCCAACAACTACCCCTTGATGGGTGGAAGTTCCTCATCATGTTGGGCATTTATGCACTGGGTCGGTGCTTCGGTGCACCTTGGTATGAATCCATTAAGACAAATGGTTTGGGTATCCTAGCCACACTTATTTTTTATGCATTGTAGAGGTGATTGCGCTCGCAAGGGTTGTCATACCCACCTTGGCACACCTCATGAATACCTTCTTGGACCTATTTTTGTCGTATCACCCTTTCCTCTTGGTCATCTTAGTCTTCAAGAGAAAATCATCCACCTTCCAAGAAATCAAGAAGAGGTTGCGCCAACCTAAGGAGGGCATTGAGGGAAAAAAACACTTATTAGGGTTCGATGGAGAATAACGTCTTCCTCCCAAGCTCAACTCATCATCAAGTTGAAGCACTTCATCTTATTTTATCATTAGTTTATGTTTTGGGAGGTTTGGTCGGTGGATTGTGGGTGACAAACATTAAAAAATCATTAGAAGTCA
The DNA here is from genome assembly GCA_001517045.1 of Pseudotsuga menziesii. Lineage (NCBI taxonomy): Eukaryota > Viridiplantae > Streptophyta > Pinopsida > Pinales > Pinaceae > Pseudotsuga > Pseudotsuga menziesii. The sequence goes on along the minus strand of LPNX010859466.1, from coordinate 135,378 downwards.
TTTTAAAGACAAATTAGGTGGGTCGGCTTAAAGGAGGTTTAAGTTTTCATTTTCAAGTATAAATAAGGCAACTCCTCATTTGTGACCGAGATCATGGGATGAAATAAGATACTTCTCTCTTTCTTCTTGTGTACATGAGTAAATCTAGTGATGTGCACCTCCTTAATTTGCTCTTTCAAGGGATAATTTTGATGTTGAGGCTTATCTATTATCTTTCAAGGCATGTCTAAGGTGAAAGGATTTTTGGGAGGCTACTCTCTTCTCTTTTCTTCCTCAATTCTGGTAAGATCTCTAAGTCTCTGGTCTTCCACTGCCCGAGGGACACAAGGTGAGAGCAACCTAACATTTTTATGCATAATAGTATAGTCTTGTAAGTGAGACAGATCTCTTGAAGGGTCTCTCTTGTGTTCAGCCTTGGTACCTTTCTTTGCCCTAACTAGGTCAAAGCTAACACAATCCCGGGTTTCTTAGCTTTTCCCTAGTTCATACGAATATTGAATTTTCAATAATTAGGAGAAACGTTAACCTCAATTTCTCGATGACTGAAAAGAACAATACCTAGGTCTTATTCTTTGATCTTCACCTACTTCTTTTTTTATCAAATTCTTTGTACTATATATTTGAAAATATTCAAAAATAATAAAAACCCTAAAAATCAAATATTTTTTGAAAAGCACAAAGATATTTATTTTTTGTCATTGAAATTATTTTACTTATGTATTTCTCCAGTAGTTACTGTTGATATTAATTTATGAAGTTATTATACCATTGAAAGATCCATGAAAAGAAAAGAAAAAATCCATAAAAAGCGTTTTTGTAGCTAAAAAAACCCTAATTTTGGATGAGTTGCTCCTTAACAGAAATTGCAGATATGGATTCGGTGTTTTGCATGTTCATTTTGACAAGAAACCAAACCCTAGGGGTTGGGAAGTGTTCCTAACTCATCCTCCGAGGTTTACCTAAGGGGGGTTTTGAAGCACCAAACCAAGTTGATCAGCCTTTACTACAGAAAATTACAGACCGAAAGGTGAAATCAGTCCCAAAACGCCGTTTTCATCCATCAAAATTAGTGTTCCCTGTTGCCAACTCCTTTGTACCATAGTTGGATTACCTGAGGAGCCGCCAGATGACAAACATGACCAATGTTTGATTCCAGTGTATCAAATGATCCGTCTTTGTGTCTAGCCAATTTTGGCTAGTCAGTTTTTTATTTGAATAATTTTGACCATGGTCGTGCGGGGTTTGTAATAAAATGTGCTAATAGGGTGTTTTGAGTGGTTCGGTCTCCTAAAACGTAGAATTTCAACTAAGGTATTCCAGGGAGTTTTTTGCCCTTGACAATTATGCTTTGCCTATAGCTGAGTATAATTGACGAGGTTTTCTTTCGCTTCCTCCAAAGCTAGAATGCTCGATTTTGAATTCTGGGCCTTGAGGGGTTACTAGAGCCCAACTGAATGTATATAAACTTACTAGGCATTATTAGAATAGAGCATGGTCACGTCCTAATTCACTAGGACCCTCAAAAAAAAATTCCGAAAAAATTTTACTAGATGCGTCAAAAATATTTTTTTTAATTTTTTAATTTTTAATTTTTTCCTAAAGTTTTTAATTAAATTTTCCATAATTTAAATGGAAAAATTCAATTTGTAATAAGTTAGTCATCCGGAACCCAAATTCAGTGATTGAAGGCTCTAACCTTAAGCCAAAAAACATTCTTGATCGGCCAGCCAGTCAGATCCAACTTTCAAATCATCATTCAGCCACATAACGCATATTTTCTCAAAAAAGTCAGTTTTGGGGAAAATATTGATTAATTAATAAAAAAATATTATTTTGGAGAAAATCCAAATCTCTCCAAATTAGGCTGAATTTGGAGAAATGAAATGCAAAATGACATGGCAATGGGCATTTATGATGATTGGAGTTAACAGGAGGTAGCTTTAGTCAGCATTCAATGAGTATTCATGACACCTTCACTTACCAAATTTGCCCTCTTCAGCGGGCTCACGAATTGCAAGAGGTGGTAAGCATCCATTGGATTGATGTTTTGATCGAGGCGGAACTAGCTCTTGCATTGATGATTACTAGGTAGTGGCTCCTCCATACCTAGCATGTGCTTCCTCTAGACCTAGCAGGTGGTTCTCCTTCACAAGCTCACGCCTCCTTACTGTGCTTGCGCACTCACCCAATGGGCATTTATGATGATTGGAGTTAACAGGAGGTAGCTTCAGTCAGCATTCAATGAGTATTCATGACACCTTCACTTACCAAATTTGCCCTCTTCAGCGGGCTCACGAATTGCAAGAGGTGGTAAGCATCCATTGGATTGATGTTTTGATCGAGGCGGAACTAGCTCTTGCATTGATGATTACTAGGTAGTGGCTCCTCCATACCTAGCATGTGCTTCCTCTAGACCTAGCAGGTGGTTCTCCTTCACAAGCTCACGCCTCCTTACTGTGCTTGCGCACTCACCTCCTCCATGACTGCGCCCTCACACGTGTGGCTTCATCTGGTAGTGGTTTTCAGTGTTTAGGGTTGTAGTGGGGGCGCCTCCCCTCACTCTAAACACATATTCTCCAGGTCTGGGCTCTCAGTTCGCTGCCAAGCTAGTTAGGTCTGGGTTTTTGGTTTTAGGGTTTTGGGTCTTCTCTCATTGTATAAATAGAGGATCCTTTAGCTCTATTCGGATGGAACTTTTGTGCTAGAGTTACTATGCAAAAATTGTATTAAGCTTTGCTTACATTTGATTAATAAGATTTTCGACTTTGGAGGTCCATCTCTCTTTGCATGTGGTGAATGTTCTATGGTTGAGGTGATACTGTTTCTAAACCCTTTACTCTTTTTTACTAGAATGAAATCTATTTATGTGTTAAGCTCAAGAGGGCCACTATTGGCATGGTAGAGTAGTTGTTTGTAATTTCAATTCAGTTATTTATGCAAAGTAGGTTCTAATCTGGATGAATATGAGTAGTTAGTTGTACGTAGTATTGATCTTGATTGAATTTCCTTCGCATACTTTTCATATATATGATCTCACTTGTATCTGAGTTTTGGTATTAGTAGGTCACAGGTTGAAGAAGGGTGCGAGTTAGGCCACATCCAACCCAAGCTTCAAGCAACCTGCCATTTAACATATTGTAATTGCAGGGCCTACAAGATCCTGCTCTTCCCATTCGAAAGTAAGCTGGAGTCTTCTCCATCTCTTGTGTTCCATCCACAAGAAACTTCTTTCTTTGCCCTTCTTCTTTAATTTTTTGTACTTGCTCATAAAATAGATCCAAGTTTCAAATATTTACTATTTCAGATCTGTTTTTAAGGCCTTTGCTAGATCTAGTTTCCTTCATTAAATCTAGGGAAAAAATTTATGCTTTGGATGTAAAAATTCAAAAAAAATTCTAAGTATAAAATTTTTTCCAAAATTTAAAATATATATATATTTGCATTGTCTTTCCTACCATATTTTAACCATACATGCTTGCTGATTTTTTACTTTTGTGACAGGTACAACGGAAATGCTGGCAAAATTCTGAAGAAGCAAGCCCTAAAAAACCATAAATTCCCTCTTCTTCTTTTCCGCTTCTGCGGATTGCTCCAAAGGCCTTCCAGGAGTAAATAAAGAAGCAAAAAAGGCAGCAAAAGGAAAGCATTGTAACCAAATTAATAAAGAGCAAGTGGGATTACGGCTCCCACACCCCTCTTCCCCCATTTGGGGGAAGCTTGTATCGTCTTCCCATTTTCATGCTTTGCTTCATGTTTTGCTAAAAGTAGGATAGAATAGTTGATAATCTTAAGAAATTTATCTTTTCATTAAAGTTCGATAGTTTATTTGATGATTAGTTTATCATTCATGAAAAGTGAAGTAAAAATGTTTCTTTGATTATTTACTTGGCTAATGCATGTTTCTTTACTTTTTATAGTTTTGCTTACCCCCTTGCTTTCCTGATTAGGGCCCTAAAAAGCCTGAAAGAGACTCTTGGGTAGTTTAGATCTTTACTTTTCTTCTTAATCAATTAATTAAGTCTCTTGAACTTGAAGTAACACAAGTCAAGAGCACTCTCTATCGAAAAGCATTGTTAGAATTGCATATCCTTGCATTAGGCATTTAGATTAGATAAGTCTCTTGAACCTTTGTCATAAGACAAGGTCAAGAGTGCTCTCTTTCGGAGGGTCTTAATTAATTAACTTCATAAAATTTGCAACGCACACCCCATAATTAATTAACTTCGTTTTCTCCTTGCCGAAGTTTCCTCTGACCGACTTCAAAATCGGAGTACCCAAAAACGGCATTGGATTTCTAATTTTGCAAGAGAAACGTAATAAAATTTAAACCCCATAACCAACACATCGGCGTTGTAGAGAATTTTCCTAAGTTCTTCTTAGTAGAGGCATCGAAACTCTTCGTTGTCTAAGCTTCTCGGCTAGCTGGTCAATCTTCGCGATACTAGCTTGGGATACTAGGCGGGTCGTCGTGCCTTCAACAGATTAAACTTGGAATGTTCTCCCGGCTTTTGACGAACCTTCGTTGACACCATAAGCAAGATCACTTAAAATCCTTAAAAATATACCAAGAGCACTTGCACAACCTAATATTCACTAGTTCTATTTCAAGACTTGCTGTTAATTTCCTTACGCATTTCAGTATTTTGACTCCATAAGGCACTGGTCTTTTAATCTGCATAATTGTTATATTTGGATCAATTGTCTGTGGCCTTTTTAATTTCTATCTATGAATACATATTTATGAAGTCTTGAATTATTGTTTATCTTTAAATCTCTTGCCAGCAACGTGGATTGCTTTGATTTATGTGTCAAACTCATAATAAACAAACACATTTAACTACAATAACTCCTAAACAAACACCCATCCACATCCGTTACCATTAAAACACTTTATCAACTTAAGAGCCATAGAAACTCTTTTGTAGGGACTACCCCCCTTGGCTTTGTTAGGAGTTAGCCTAAACGAAGGAGCTAGGAGTAGGTGACAATACCTAGCTTTGTGCTTGCCCCCAAGGTCACACTTCTCCCACTTTCCTAAGTGAGGAGACAGCTTTCGAAAAGTTTCTACTGCTGGTGTGCAATCGACGGACAACATCTTTTGGCGCCGTTGATGGGGACAAATTTTTTGTTCCTGGACGACCTTAGTTTTTTCTAGTTTTTACCTTTTTTGATAGATTTTTCAGTTTAATCACCTCGCTAATCTTAAACTTGAAATCCATCTGGCAACTCCACTGTCTTTAATTTTACCAAGGTATTCAACCAAAAGAAACTCTGAAGGTTTACTTAGGTTTATCCCTGAGCCTGAAAAGGTTTATAGGAGATGGCTAAATAAACTTGCTTCTCGTAGGATCCTTGAGGATCTTGGATCTCAGTCTTTATCAAATATCCATAGTTTATTTCTAGAAACTAATTCTCAAATAAACACTAATACCTCTGTTTCCGACATAATGGGTGAGTATTTTACTCAGCTCGACTTCTCTCAGATAGCAGGTCAACCCCACCGTCTTCCAGACAAAGCTATCGAGAAGCTCTCGATGTATACTAGCACTGATGCCACTACCGCCGCCATGCACCTCAGGAACTTTTCTAGATGCATCAATGCTTATGTCAGTGATCCTGTTAGACAACATGATGATGTATACATGAAGTTATTTGCTCTATCTTTGGATGGAAAGGGCGGTATCTTTGGATAGAAAGGCCGGCAACTGGTATAACAATTTACCGGATAATGCTTTTGATACTCTAGCTGCTTTCAAAACCTCTTTCACCAACAAGTTCGGTGAAAAGAAAGAACCTTGGCATCAACTTGCATCCCTGACCAACATAAAAAGGAAGGATACTGAAACAATGGATGAGTTCAATACTAGGTTCACTAAATTGTCAAAAGCCATCCCTATTGCTTATGCCCCAACTGCACCAACCATTCTGGTCTATTACATTGAGGCACTTAGTGGTAAAATGCAATAACAGATAAGAGACAAGGAGCCTGCTAACTTGGTCCAAGCTCAAGAAATGGCAATTAAAATTGACTTGAACATGCAGTCATCAAGTGAATCCAACCTCCAGAGTTATTCAAGGTCTTCAACACCTCTGAAAATTAATGAACCTAAGGATAAGGATCCTTTATCAGCTATGAAGGATGCCAATGAAAAGCAGATGATTGAAATGAAAAGGGAAATGAAGAAAAATATGGAGGAAGCAAAACATAAACACTTAGCGCAATTGAAGGAGATACAAAATAGGGTTATAACGATGGAAAGAACTCAAACTCAGCCTGCTCCTAGAACCTTTCCTACCAAGCCAACTTGGCAAAGAAAGCCTCCCAACCATGAGCAGAGGCCTCCTCATCAGCTAGAGGCCGCTAACATGGTTGAGCAGTATAAACCAATGTTTTAAAACTCAGACTCGGACTCGGAATCGGCCGCAGGTCAACTCGGACTCGGCAATGACTCAGGTGGTTTGATTTTAATGAATCGGTTTATTAAAAAACATATAAAATATTTAAATTTTAAAGAAAAAATATATTTTAAAGATTATAATCCATCATCCAAAGCATTAGAGACAAAACATCCAAAGTATGATCATATATATACCATATAAGGGTGAACATATCAAAATTGCACGAAGGGTACTGTGCCAATGTGCAAGGCTACAAGCAGCAAATACATAACTCGGCCGAGTTAAAGGTCAACTCGCCGAAATCTTCAAGCCACTAGGTGCTTTAACTACTATATAGTGAATTTATTTACAAGTGTTGGAGGCTTTCTACACTTGCTTGGGTATCTACCTTAGCACATACTAGTCCTCTCTGAATAGTCCGAAATTGCAGACTTCTCACACAATCCGAAATTGTGGATTTCTCACATAGCCTGAAATTGCAAACTTCTCAAACAGTCCCGAAATTGCAGAGGTTTTAAACAATCCATTCTTGTGGCCCTTTTGATGGTTATTGCTGTAGTGAAACAGTCTGAAATTCGTGAAGGAGATCTCTTTTTTTTTTGGGTGGTTTGTAAACTATGGCAGCCATATAAGTGTCTCTTTTGTCTTTGAAGAGTTTGGGATCACCAAAGTTGACTGGTGGAGGGTTTCCACAGTCATTTGCAGTCAAGGGTTAACATCTACACAGTCTTGCGACAGTCCAAATTTTGTGAATCATTGAAGAGGCCACAAACCAAGTTTTGATCCTTCCATGTGACATGGTGTAGGACTTTTTAATTGAACATAAAGGTGCATAAAAGTCCCAAGTTCTTGGAGAGGGTTACAGTCTGAATTTATAAGGTTGCAAGACCAAGTTTGATGGTTAAAACCAATGTTAGGTCAGGTTAGGAGTTAGGTTAGGGTTAGGAGTTAGGTTAGGAAATAATTTTTAATTTAAAAAAAAATTTGAAATCCGAGAAAAAATCGACGAGTTGACCTTTAACTTGGCCGAGCTAACCGGTTCGGTACCGAACCGGCCACCTGATCCGATTTAAAGGCCGGTTTGACTCGATTAGGGTTCAACTCGGGTGACTCGGGCTGACTCCGAGCCGGCTCGGCTGAGTTTAAAAACACCGGTATAAACCATTTTGCAGAGCATGCAGAGATTTCCATGAGGAATCTGGCTGCCACTATGCATGCTATGTTCAAGAGCATGGTCACCCTGAAGTTTGTGGTCCTAATACGTCGACAAGCGAGCCTGATTTTATCAACAACATAGATGACATCCCTAGCATCTCCATAGGAAATTGGCCACAGGCCAATTGTTATGAAAAGAAAGTTGACAACTTAACTCAATACTATGGTGAGATGCCTTTAGCCAAGCAGATCAACAACACTCAAAAATTCAAGGGAATAACTTATCAAAGAAAAGGGTCTTCTGCACAAAATATGCCTAAGGTAACAGCTCCTAATCCTCCCAAAGAAGTAGAAACTAAAGAAATTGTTGATTTAAGTTTTGACTTAGGTAATTGGCTAGCAAATACAAAAGTTCCTGTTCCAGTCCTTGAATTATGCAAAATTCCTGGCCAAAGAGAGAGGCTTTTGAAAATCCTAGACCCTCCAAGTAATGTTGATCCTCAAACTGAAGAAAGTCCTTCAAATCCTGTAAAGCCCCTTACCCCTAAAAAGGTCACTTTTTCCGATACCGTGGAGCAAACTTCAAATAATGTCTTTGTCGATCCGCCTATAGTTCTACATACTAGGGACCCAAGAAAAGAAGATCATCCCCCTTTTTACATATCATTGATGATGGGTGGTCTTCTACACAATTGTATGTTAGACTCAAGATCTAGTTCCAGCATCATGACCAAAAAAGTCATGCAGCAGCTTGACTTAAGAACTACAAGGCCATACCAGAATGTATGTGCCATGGATTCTAGACCGGTTAAAGTTGAAGGGATGATTGAGAATCGGTTAGTTAGATTGGCTAAGTATCCGGATATCCAGATCACCATGCACATCCTTGTTATTGATGTTCCGAACAAATGGGGGATGTTGCTTTCTAGGAAATGGGGTGCCACTTTGGGAGGATCAATCCAAATGGATTGGACCTATGCCACCGTACCAGCATCGGAGTTTTCACTTGTTAAGTTGTATTCTGAAAAGGAAAAAAGACACCATGTTGAAAACCCTCAAAGACCATTTAATGAGTATGCTTACCACACTGATGAACATGGGACCTATCAAATCAACTCCACCTTCTTGGATCCCCTCCAAGAAGAAATAAAGACTGAAACACTTAGTGAATTATGGAGAATGAATTTTGATGGTGCTTACTCTAGAACAGGCAAGGGGGCTGGTGTCGTTATTATTTCACCAAAGGGTAAGGTTTTCAACTTTGCTTTCAGATTGGAATTTGAAGCAACTAACAATGTGGTGGAGTATGAGGCACTTCTACTAGGCATTGAGATTGCCAAGGACATGGGGATCAAGTTGCTTAGTATTAAAGGGGATTCTGACTTAGTTGTCCAACAAGTTAAGGGTCAGTTTGCATGTAAGTGTCAAAGACTTAAAAAATATAGAAATGCAATCTAGGATACGATGGAATTCTTTGATGCGCTTAATATAGAAGCAATCCCTAGAGATCAAAATAGTGCCTCCGATAAGCTTGCAGTTTCAGCATCAACTCTTCAGCCATCGGAAGAGATGTTAGAGGGGGATTGTCCTTTAGAGATTAACTTCAGACCTTTTGTTCCTGATAATGTAGAACATTGGCAAGTCTTCAAAGATGATGAGCAAATTTTGAGATTTATTCATAATGTTGATGAATTCCTAAACTTTAAAATAAATGATCAGGAGGAAAATAAAGAATATTATGGAGAAGGCGACCAGTTTAATAATCCTGTCCCACGTGGTCTAGTTGCCTTAGAAAACATCTTTGACAGACAGGACAGAAGAAAGAGTGATGTTAAGCAAATGAAACAGGGGGATTACATTGAAATCAACATTGGGACGGAAACAAAACCTAAAATTATAAAAATTGGAAAAGGTACTTCCGAAAAAGAAAGGAACAGCCTTATAAACTTGGCCAAAGAGTACAGGGATGTATTTGCCTTTACTTATGACGAACTCAAAACATATAGGGAAGATGTATTTCAACATACTATTCCCTTAAAACTAGAGTGTCAAAAGGGCAAGCCTTTCAGACAAAAACTTAGGCAAATAAATCCTAAGTTAGCACCAATCATTAAAAAGGAGTTAGAAAAAATGTTAGCAGCAGGAATAATAGCCCCTACAAGACATTCAACGTGGTGTTCTAACTTGGTAGTAGTTAAAAAAAAGAACGGGAGTTTAAGGATATGTATAGATTTCAGAAATCTAAACATAGCATGTCAGAAGGACAATTACCCCCTCCCCAACATGGAGACCCCCCTCCAACGAGTCACTGCATCAAGCATGATGTCAATGCTAGATGGTTTTTCTAGCTATAATCAGGTAGTCATTCAAGAGGAAGACAGGCATAAAACCACTTTCACAACTCCTTGGGGCACTTTTGAATATCTGAGAATGCCCTTTGGCCTTTTAAATGCAGGAGCTATTTTCCAAAGGGCCATGGATTATGCTTTCAAGGAGTTGATTGGTAAAATCATTGAGATCTATCAAGATGATCTTACTGTATTTTCGAAAGAAAGATCCAACCATTTTGGTCATCTCAGGCAGATTTTTGGGCGATGTAGGAAGTATGGTATTTCTTTGAATCCGACTAAGTCAGTTTTGGGCATATAAGAGAGAAAACTCTTAGGACACATCATCAATAAGGACGGTTTCAAAATTGACCCTGAAAGAATAGAGGCCATAAGAAAGATTCCCCTTCCTAAGAATGTGAAAGCCCTCCAATCCTTCAATGGTCATATAAATTTTATCAGGAGATTTATTCCTAACTTGGCCGAATTAATGAAACCTATTGAGGCCCTACTTAAGAAAAATGCCAAGTTTGTGTGGACCAGCAAAGGAAGGAAAGCCTTTGATTCTATAAAGAATGCCATTACCAGGTCTCCAATCTTAGTCAACCCAAATTACGCTAAAGATTTCATGATCATTTCCTTTGCTTCAAAAGACACTATTGCCGGCGTGTTGCTCCAGAAGAACTTCGAAGGGTTCGAGCAACCTATAGCATTCATGAGTAGAGCCTTGCAGAACTCTGAATTAAAGTATACCATCATGGAGAAGCAAGCTTATGTCTTGGTTAAACCTTTAAAACATTTCAGGACCTATATTAGGTATTCTAAGGTTATTGGATATGCTCCCCACACTACAGTAAAAGATATCCTGTCTCAAAAGGATTGTTTAGGAATTAGGGGTACATGGGTGTCCAAGATCCAGGAGTATGACCTTGAAATAAATCCCACTAAATTAATCAAGGGACAAAGCCTTACTAGAATGCTTACTCAGAAAAATAAAGAAGCCATTAAAATGATTGCAGAAAATAATATCCCTCAGCCTGCCATGACTCCTGCCCTTCAAGAGCTTAACAATCATTGGTATTCCGATATCATTTTCTTCCTTCTCCATCTAACTTGCCCGGATCATCTCAAAGGTCACAAGCGTAGGGCTTTGAGACTTAAGACTGCTAGGTATTGCCTTACCCAAGAGGGTCTGGGTTGGAGGAACCCAGATGGTATCATACTTAGGTGCATCAACAAACAGGATTCCAAGAAGATCTTAGTAGAGTTTCACTCAGGATTTTGTGGAGGCCATTATGCAGCAAATACAACTGCCCACAAAATCTTGAGAGCTGGTTACTATTGGCCCACTATTTTTTCAGATGCTCACAAGCATGTCAATTGTTGCCAGGAGTGTCAACATTTCACTAGGAAGCAGAAATTGGCTACTCTTCCCCTTACTCCGGTTGTGGTCCTTGCCCCTTTTTTCAGCAATGGGGGCTTGATTTTATTGGCAAATTTAAGGATAACTCTAGCAATGGTTTTTGTTGGATTCTCACAGCAACCGATTATTTCACTAAGTGGGTAGAGGCAACCGATTATTTCACTAAGTGGGTAGAGGCTATACCCACTAAAACTGCCACTCAGAAGGTTGTTATAGATTTCATCGAAGAAAGAATCATCACCAGATTTGAAACTCCCCTTAAGATAACAACCGATAATGCCAAGGCTTTTAGTTCTGAAAAAGTAAATGATCTCTATTTTAAATATGGCATTATCCTATCCCACTCATCTGATTATTATCCACAGGGCAATGGACTTGCTGAGTCCACTAATAAAAATTTGATGACTATCCTTAAGAAGACTATGGGGGATACTAAGAGATCATGGGATAACAAGATTAAGTTGATGTGTGGGCAGATAGGATCACTAAGAAGAACTCAACTGGAAAGTCACCTTTTGAGCTAGTGTATGGACTCACACCCACCCTTCCGATCAGCATGCACATTCCAATCTTCGGGATGTTAAGTGAATATGGCACAGAACAATAAAAAATGGAGCAGAGGATCAATCAAATCATAGAGTTGGATGAATCTCGAAGAGCTACCCTTGATCAGCCACTCAGACATCAAGAAAGCATGAAGGGCACTTTTGATAAGTCAGCCAGGCCGAGATCTTTCCAAGTAGGAGATACTATTCTCTTATGGGATAAGAGAAAGGAGAAGCCTGGGAAGCATGGAAAATTTGACAGCCTTTGGAAAGGCCTGTTTATCATCCGCGACACGGCCGGCACCAATTCTTTTCTCCTTAACAGCATGGATGGAGAAACATTAAACTTGCCCATGAATGACCAACACTTGAAGCCCTTTTATTGAAACAACCTCCAAGATGACCAAGGGGTCATCCCAGGGCTTTTCTAAACCCATCCTTGTTGTATTTTTATGTACTTTATTTTTTGTACTGTATTTTGTGTATCATGTCCATGTAGAATATTGTATCAAAGTTCCTTATTTTTTGTATATTAGCATTTGTATTTTATTTTACTTATATATGCTAAAAAAGAAAAAGTTTATTTCATGTACTTTGATTTGAAAAAGCAAAAAATATTTTTTCGGTATTTCATCATGGCATATTTTTTATCATATACACGGGATTGAGACACTTCTATTTACATGCAAGTACCAGAGATTCCTGGAATCTCAGGCACTCTCTTTGATCAATAGATCAAGCGAGTACCCGTCCCACAGTTGGAGCCAGATGTTGCCAACTCCTTTGTACCATAGTTGGATTACCTGAGGAGCCGCCAGTTGACAAACATGACCAATGTTTGATTCTGGTGTATCAGATGATCCATCTTTCTGTCTAGCCAGTTTTGGCTAGTTAGTTTTTTATTTGAATAATTTTGACCATGGCCTCGCAGGATTTGTAATAAAATGTGCTAGTAGGGTCTTTTGAGTGGTTCGATCTCCTAAGATGTAGAATTTCAACTAAGGTATTCCAGGGAGTTTTTTTCCCTTGACAATTATGCTTTGCCTATAGCCGAGTATAATTGACGAGGTTTTCTCCCGCTTCCTCCAAAGCTGGAATGCCCGATTTTGAATTCTGGACCTTGAGGGGTTATTAGAGCCCAACTGAGTGTATATAAACCTACTAGGCATTATTAGAATAGAGCATGGCCATGTCGTAAGTCACTAGGACCCTCAGAAAAAAATTCCGAAAAAATTCTACTGGACGTGACAAAAAAAAAATTAATTTTTTAATTTTTAATTTTTTCCTAAGTTTCTAATTAAATTTTCCATAATTTAAATGGGAAAATTCAATTTGTAATAAGGTAGTCATCTGAAACCCAAATTCAGTGATTGAAGGCTCTAACCTTAAGCTAAAAATCATTCTTGATCAACCAGCCAGTCAGATCCAACTTTTAGATCATCATTCAACAACATAAGGCATATTTTCTCAAAAAAATCAGTTTTAGGGAAAATATTGATTAATTAATAAAAAATGATTATTTTGGAGAAAATCCAAATCTCTCCAAATTAGTCCGAATTCGGCGAAATGAAATGCAAAATGACATGGCAATGGGCATTTATGATGATTGGAGTTAACAGAAGGTAGCGTCAGTCAGCATTCAGTGAGTATTCATGACACCTTCACTTAGCAAATTCGCCCTCTTCATTTGGCTCACAAATTGCAGGAGGTGGTGAGCATCCATTAGATTGATTTTTTGATCGAAGCGGAACTAGCTCTTGCACTGATGATTACTGGCGAGTGGCTCCTCCATACCTAGCATGTGCTTCCTCCAAACCTAGCAGGTGGTTCTACTTCACAAGCTCATGCCTCCTTACTGTGCTCATGCCTCACCTCCTCCATGACTGCGCCCTCACACGTGTGGCTTCATCTGGTGGTGGTTTTCAGTGTTTAGGGTTGGAGTGGTCACACGTGTGGCTTCATCTGGTGGTGGTTTTCAGTGTTTAGGGTTGGAGAGGGGGCGCCTTGCCTAGGTGGAGGCCTCCCCTGACTCTTAACTCATCTTCTTCAGGTCTAGGATCTCAGTTAGCTGCCAAGCCGGTTAGGTCAGGGTTTTTGGTTTTAGGGTTTTGGGTCTTCTCTCATTGTATAAATAGAGGCTCCTTTACCTCTTTTCAGATGGAACTTTTGTGATGGAGTTACTCTGCAAAAATTGTATTAAGCTTTGCTTACATTTGATTAATAAAATTTTCGACTTTAGAGGTCCATCTCTCTTTGCATGTGCTGAATGTTCTATGGTTGAGGTGATATTGTTTCTAAACCCTTTACTCTTTTTTACTTGAATGAGATCTATTTGTGTTAAGCTAAAGAGGGCCACAATTGGCACAGTAGAGTAGCTGTTTGCAGTTTCAATTCAGTTATTTATGCAAAGTAGGTTCTAATCTGAATGAATATGAGTAGTTAGTTATACGTAGTATTGATCTCAATTGAATTTCCTTCGCATACTTTTCATATATATGATCTCACTTGTATCTGAGTTTTGGTATTAGCAGGTCATAGTTTGAAGAAGGGTGCGAGTTCAGCTACATCCAGCCCAAGCTTCAAGCAACTTGCCATTTAACATATTGTAATTGTAGGGCCTGCAAGATCATTCTCTTCCCATTCGAAAGAAAGCCGCAGTCTTCCTCCATCTCTTGTGTTCCATCCACAAGAAACTTCTTTCTTTACCCTTTTTCTTTAATTCTTTGTACTTGCTCATAAAATAGATCCAAGTTTCAAATATTTACTATTTCAAATCTGTTTTTAGGGCCTTTGCTAGATCTAGTTTCTTTCATTAGATCTAGGGAAAATATTTATGCTTTGCATGTAAAAATTCAAAAAAATTCGAAGTATAAAAATTTTCCAAAATTTAAAAAAAAAAAATTGCATCGTCTTTCCTACCATATTTTAACAATACATGCTTGCTGATTTTTTACTTTTGTGACAGGTACAACAGAAATGTTGGCGAAATCCTGAAGAAGCAAGCCCTAAAAAAACATAAATTCCCTCTTCTTCCTTTTCCCTTCTGTGGATTGCTCCAAAGGCCTTCTAGGAGTAAATAAAGAAGCAAAAAAGGCAGCAAAAAGAAAGCATTGTAACCAAATTAATAAAGAGCAAGTGGGATTACGGCTCCCACACCCCTCTTCCCCCATTTGGGGGAAGCTTGTATCGTCTTCCCATTTTCATGCTTTGCTTCATGTTTTGCTAAAAGTAGGATAGAATAGTTCATAATCTTTAGAAGTTTATCTTTTCATTAAAGTTAGATAGTTTATTTGATGATTAGTTTATCATTCATAAAAAGTGAAGTAAAAATGTTTCTTTGATTATTTACTTGGCTAATGCATAGTTTCTTTACTTTTTATAGTTTTGTTTACACCCTTGATTTCCCGATTAGGGCCATAAAAAGCCTGAAAGAGACTCTTGGGTAGTTTAGATCTTTACTTTTCTTCTTAAACAATTAATTAAGTCTCATTAACTTGTAGTAACACAAGTCAAGAGCACTCTCTATAGGAAACCATTGTTAGAATTGCATATCCTTGCATTAGGCATTTAGATTAGATAAGTCTCTTGAACCTTTGTCATAAGACAAGGTCAAGAGCGCTCTCTGTCGAAGAGTCTTAATTAATTAACTTCATAAAATTTGCAACACACACCCCCATAATTAATTAACTTTGTTTTCTCCTTGCCTGAGTATGCTCTGACTGACTTCAAAATCGGAGTACCCAGAAACGGCATTTTTTTTTTAATTTTGCAAGAGAAACATAATAAAATTTAAACCCCATAACCAACGCTCCGGCGTTGTAATGAATTTTCCTAAGTTCTTCTTAGTAGAGGCGCCGAAACTCCCCGCTGTCTAAGGTTCTCAGCTAGCTGGTCAATCTTCACGATACCAGCCTGAGATACTAGGCGGGCCGTCATGCCTTCAACAGATTAAACTTGGAATGTTCTCCCGACTTTTGACGAACCTTCGTTGACACCATAAGCAAGATCACTTAAAATCCTTGAAAATATACCAAGAGCACTTGCACAACCTAACATTCACTAGTTCTATTTCAAGACTTGCTGTTAATTTCCTTACGCATTTCAGTGTTTTGACTCCATAAGGCACTGGTCTTTTAATCTGCATAATTGTTATATTTGGATCAATTGTCTGTGACCTTTTTAATTTCTATCGGTGAATGCATATTTATGAAGTCTTGAATTATTGATTATCTTTAAATCTCTTGCTAGCAATGTGGATTGCTTTGATTTATGTGTCAAACTCATAATAAACAAACACATTTAACTACAAAATCTCCTAAACAACACCCATCTGCATCTGTAACCATCAAAACACTTTAACAACTTAAAAGCCATAGAAACTCTTTTGTAGGGACTACCCCCCTTGGCTTTGTTAGGAGTTAGCCTAAACGGAGGAGCTAGGAGTAGGTGACAGTACCTAGCTCTGTGCTTGCCCCCAAGGTCACACCTCTCCCACTTTCCTAAGTGAGGATACAGCTTTCGAAAATTTTCTGCTATTGGTGTGCAATCGGCAAACAACACCACCTTTCACACACATTGGGGGGACGTGGCAGAAAACTTCAATCCACTCGGTGTCTCCTTGGGGGCAATTCTCGAGTCAAGGTTGTAACCTTGTTCTTGCCTCCTACGTTTAACCCAACTCCTAATCGAAACCAAGTGGGGTAGACCCTATGAAATTGCTAAGGCTATTAAGGCTTAGTGTAATGGTGATGAATGAGTTATTTAGTAGTTTGATAAACAAAATTAACACAAGATATTGCAACGGAATTAAACCACAACAACATAAAGATCAATATATTGTAAGTGAAGCATGTGGAAACATATGATTATATCAAGTAAAGAACCAGTGCCAAAATGGAGTCCACATATGAAAATGTTGTTGTATTGCTTGAAAGGGAAAATGTTGCAAATGTTCTTGGTCAAATTTTAAATTAATGTGGGGATGAGTTGATTAAATTAGGGGGGAAGGGGACTCCAAATATACCCGAAGTTACGAGGAGTATGTCCAAAATC
This sequence comes from Pseudotsuga menziesii, assembly GCA_001517045.1. NCBI lineage: Eukaryota > Viridiplantae > Streptophyta > Pinopsida > Pinales > Pinaceae > Pseudotsuga > Pseudotsuga menziesii. The sequence goes on along the minus strand of LPNX010859466.1, from coordinate 118,477 downwards.
GTTATCCAATGTGGCTCCCCAAATCGTTATCCAATGTGGCTCCCCGCAAGGAATATGTGGGTTGGTTGGAGTCTCTGAGACGTGTTCAACACTACACCACCAAGGGTGTAGCCTAACGATGTCTCGAGGTCACTACCCAGTAGATCCCGCTTCCTTTGTGGATTTTGCTACCGCAACGGATTAATTCAAGGTGTTGGATTTTCGCCTGGGAGGTTAATTTGGGGCGTGAAAACTAATTAATCTAGTCACCCACGTTGACTTTGACGCAGCCAACTGTTTGAATGAACCGCAGCAGTGCAAAGCATACACAACGGAGTCTAAAGGATTTTAAAAATTTTACTAGTGGTTTTCTTTTAAAAGAAAAAAAATGAACCTCCAAGGATCTCTTTTGGTTCAAGTGAACAATGATCGGGAAAGCAAGGAGGGGTTGATTTTATTGGCGCTTTTTGGTACTTGAAATTAGAATTAAAGTGCTAAAAAGAAAACAAGGTTATTTGATTAACCTACCACGAATCTCTTTCCCCTTTCGGATCACTCGAGAAATAGTGGGGTAAGTAGTAAATTTACTTTGAGAAACTGAAAGATGTAAACAATTTTATAATATAAAACAAAGTACACTACTTGCATATGAATGAATAAAACTAATACTAAGCAAAAAAACAAAAATGCAAAAAAAAAAAAAACAACACGGATCCCCCCAAGAGGGATGGAGAGTGAGCTCAAAAGAGCTTACTCAAATTTGTTTTTTATTATACTTAATTACCAATTGATAGAAAATACCACTTGGTTCTTATACAAGACGAACCCAATGGCTTACAAAAAGGTCCAAAAATTAACATAGAAGAAGGAGAATCCCCTGGGGGTCTTAGAATGATACAAAAAGTGATTTTATGACAGCACTTCCTCCTCTTTTTGGACAGACCTGCTAAAACCCTGCAAGTTTTTATTAGTATAAAGTGCCCAAAAACACTTTGGACAATAGTAAAAAATTCTAAGTTAAAACTATGTAAAAATGCAAAAAATTTAACCAAGGAAAGCAAGATTTCCTTGGGATTGTAATATCCCAAATCCCGATATTTTCTATTTCTATGCAAATATTCTGATACAACGGGACATGCAAACTGCCATGCAAAAATCCCTATCTTATAGCAAAAATTAGGGTTAGGGTTTGTGAGATAGAATGAACACTTACCACTAATAAGCTGGCTGGACTGCTCCTGAGAGGGTATGCAAGCATCAAGAACTGAATCGAAGATGGATTGATATCTTCCGCTTCTGGTGAAACCCCAGCAGCAAGAACCCTCGATCAGATAAGGGTTACGTTTTCAGTGAGGGAGGTGTCCGATGAAGCTGCCGATTTGCAGGACTGATAGCCTTTCCGTGCCGGAGAGAATGCCCAATACATGCGGAGTTTCTGAGGTCTCTAAGTAGGCTAGCGAATTGATCCAGACAGGCAGCGGCTCACGCCCCCTTGATCCCGGGATCGTTGATAACTGCTCCGAATGAGCACGGTCGGATCTGATAATCAACGAATGCCGAAGTAGGATGCTGATGATGAGAAGGGTGCCTGAGTTTCAAAGCAAAACTGAGATCTGAAGACCCAGCAACTGATTAGGGCTTTCTGGCTGAAAACCCCCCCTTACGGCTGCACATGTGTCCCTGCAACGATCTATACCGTATACTAGATAACTTATGAATGAATGTAATAGCAAATGGTGAACCTGTGTGGCTTACCCTGAATGAGACTAGGGCAGATGTTTCACTGCCGAAATCCCGCTAGTTGAAGACTCCGTCTCCAACCCCAGCTGCTGTGCGGCACGCTGTGCTGCTATCCAAGAGCTCCCAAAATAATAATCATCAAAAGTGAAGTCTCATTTCGCTTTATCCCTCTTTTATAACTTTCAACTGCGAAAACCCTAATCTTTGACCTAATTAGGTCACTTTATCTTATAATTTGCAGTTGACTTGCATGCATGCGGATGGAGACTTAATGAGTGCATGCATCATTAAATAATGCTTGGATGGCATGCACGGAAGTGTCCTTTGGCCTCGGTGGCCCTTCTTGACCTAATGATGATGCCCTAGATTTTCTCCTTAGATGATTCCCTAGCTGTCAGTAACCGCTCGAACCCACAGGAATCACATAGGTTAGCGGTTTTGGGCTTCAAGGCCTAATTGGAAGAGGACATTACATGGATCTTGGCTTCCCTATTGAGTAGCTAATGTAATGTGCACTTAGATGGAAGATTTATCTTTAAAAAAGGAAAGACCATTCACTTTAAACAAGCTTTAAATGTGACTTAGGACCACATATAAAAAATTAAAGACTTTTTATTGCTAGATCTAGTTTTTAAGAAAGAAAGGACTTGGATCTATTCTTAAATGAAACTCTATGCATGGAACTCCTATATATTTAAATCTAGAAAAGATACTAGCTTTAAAACAATAGATCTAAAATATAAGAGCCAACTAACCAAGGAAGTATTGATAAAAAGAGAGAAAGAGTGAAAGTGGTGGTTTGGTGCCCGAATGATCAACCATGGAGCTTGCCTGTGGAATTTCGAGGGACAATGCCTTCGAGAGAGTTTGGAGAAAGTGAAGAAGCAAACTAGATCAACACCCTCTCCAAGCTAGGAACCTACAACTAATCCAATGGCGTTGCCAAGATGCTTGTGAGATCCACTTAATACATAAACAGAGAGATTAAAACAACATGCATATAATCTTATAAAACATGTTAGATCTAGATCTCTAGGCATGCATAAAAGAAAAGGAAGTAGCCAATAAACTTATTAACTAAACTCCTTTCCTACCAAGATCATAATAGACTTATTAACAATCTTTTAGCACTGTATTCACAATATCAAAATAAGCAAGTTATGAACATAGATACAGGTTACCTCGATGAAACATGGCAATATTCATCCACACAAAATAGCACAACACCATCTTGCCTCCAAACCTTTCTTTTATTCGAAGCAACAAAATAATTATAGTATTACAGCAACAAACCAATTCTCTATCCAGCTTGAACTAGCTTTGGAGAGAGAAAGGCTACTTTATTTATAGCAAGAGCAAACCCTCGGGGGGCTACCAACACTAAAGATAAACCCAAAGTTATCTAAGCTTGGGTTTGTGAGATAGAATGAACACTTACCACTGATAAGCTAGTTGGACTGCTCCTGAGAGGGTATGCAAGCATCAAGAACTGAATCGAAGATGGACTGATATCTTCCGCTTACGGTGAAACCCCAGCAGCAAGAACCCCCGATCAGATAAGGGTGACGTTTTCAGTGAGGGAGGTGTCCGATGAAGCTGCCGATTTGCAGGACTGATAGCCTTCCCGTGCCGGAGACAATGCCCGGTACATGCAGAGTTTCTGAGGTCACTAGGCAGGCTAGCGAATTGATCCAGAGAGGTAGATACTCACGCCCCCTTGATCCCGGAATCGCTGATAACTGCTCCGGATGAGCACGGTCGGATCTGATAATCACCGGATGCCGGAGTAGGATGCTGATGATGAGAATGGTGCTTGAGTTTCAAAGCAAAACTGAGATCTGAAGACCCAGCAATTGATTAGGGCTTTCTGGCTGAAAACCCCCCCTTACGGCTGCACACGTGTCCCTGCAACGATCTATACCGTATACTAGATAACTTATGAATGAATGTAATAGCAAATGGTGAACCTGTGTGGCTTACCCTGAATGAGACTAGGGCAGATGTTTCACTGCCGAAATCCCGCTAGTTGAAGACTCCGTCTCCAACCCCAGCTGCTGTGCTGCTATCCAAGAGCTCCCGAAATAATAATCATCAAAAGTGAAGTCTCCTTTCGCTTTATCCCTCTTTTATAACTTTCAACTGCGAAAACCCTAATCTTTGACCTAATTAGGTCACTTTATCTTCTGATTTGCAGTTGACTTGCATGCATGCGGATGGAGACTTAATGAGTGCATGCATCATTAAATAATGTTTGGATGGCATGCACGGAGGTGGCCTTCGCCCCGGTGGCCCTTCTTGACCTAATGATGATGCCCTAGATTTTCTATGGATGGCACCAGTCCTTAGATGAATCCCTAGCTATCAGTAACCGCTTGAACCCACAGGAATCACATAGGTTAGCGGGTTTGGGCTTCAAGGCCTAATTGGAAGAGGACATTACAGAGATCTTGGCTTCCCTATTGAGTAGCTAATGCAATGTGCACTTAGATGGAAGATTTATCTTTAAAAAAGGAAAGACCATTCACTTTAAACAAGCTTTAAATGTGACTTAGGACCACATATAAAAAATTAAAGACTTTTTATTGCTAGATCTAGTTTTTAAGAAAGAAAGGACTTGGATCTATTCTTAAATGAAACTCTATGCATGGAACTCCTATATATTTAAATCTAGAAAAGATACTAGCTTTAAAACAATAGATCTAAAATATAAGAGCCAACTAACCAAGGAAGTATTGATAAAAAGAGAGAAAGAGTGAAAGTGGTGGCTTGGTGCCCGAATGATCAACCATGGAGCTTTCTTGTGGAATTTCGAGGGACAATGCCTTCAAGAGAGTTTGGAGAAAGTGAAGAAGCAAACTAGATCAACACCCTTTCCAAGCTAGGAACCTACAACTAATCCAATGGCTTTGCCAAGATGCTTGTGAGATCCGGTTAATACATAAACAGAGAGATTAAAACAACATGCATATAATCTTATAAAACATGTTTGATCTAGATCTCTAGGCATGCATAAAAGAAAAGGAAGTAGCCAATAAACTTATTAACTAAACTCCTTTCCTACCAAGATCATAATAGACTTATTAACAATCTTTTAGCACTGGATTCACAATATCAAAATAAGCAAGTTATGAACATAGATACAGGTTACCACGATGAAACATGACAATATTCATCCACACAAAATAGCACAACACCATCTTGCCTCCAAACCTTTCTTTTATTCGAAGAAACAAAAATAATTATAGTATTACAGCAACAAACCAATTCTCTATCCAACTCAAACTAGCTTTGGAGAGAGAAAGGCTACTTTCTTTATAGCAAGAGCAAACCCTTGGGGGGCTACCAACACTAAAGATAAACCCGAAGTTATCTGAGCTTGAACTAAGCTTGAACTAAGCTCGGACTATGTTGAGCTAAAAGAGGTGATTAACACCTCTCTCACCAAACTCCACCAACCAATTACCAGCTGCCAACACATCACATGCACCAACCAAACTCCACCAACCCTCCATTTGCTTCTCCCTCATCCCCTCATGCGTGAAGCTTCCAATGTTGACGTGAGGAAGTGGGTGATGTAAGCAATGTATGCGATAGTCTTTTAAGATATAAACCAAGGTTCAACATATGTTTGTATTATTATAACAAAGCCTTTGAACTTTGAGATGGGGTGGACCCCTCCTTCCCACCTCATGCGAATCTGACGTGAAGAAGTTATGAGCCTCATAACAAACCATGTTACAATTTGATTTTTTATACCAAAGTTTGAAGTGCATATAGGCCAAAAAAGAAACGCATGGCATGGGGGACCCATGCCATGTCATTTCCCCACTCACTTAATTTAATTTTTTATCTTTTCAAACTTTGACTATGGTGCCAATTTGTTGAAAATCGGCATTAAAATGCCAATTTAAAGTATTTTTACTTGAATAATGCTCCACAGGGTGTTCTGGTCGCCCGACTGATATGGAAAGTGGTCCTTGGGGTAAAGAGGACGCTCTGAGTGTGAAAAAGAGTGTCCCACGTCAAAAACGGATTCTGTGTCTAACTTTTATTACATTTTGAAGTTTTTTAGGTAAACCATTAAACAATGGCTTAAAAAACATAAATAAAAATAAATAAATATTCTTCTCAGAAAAAGACAAGACTCTAGGGGGACCTAGGACATGTCCATACAACTCAATTTTAATGCCTAGCATGTTGAAAAACACTGACACGAAGGCTCTAATAACCTCCTAAGGCCGAAACACCAAGACGACTACCCCAACTTTTGACGTGTGAGTGAAAAACTCGGAAATTATTAGTCGTTTATTCAACAACCAATAAAAACCAAGGGAAAAAAAACACTCTAGGCTAGTCGGCTTGATGCTTAAGTCTAGGAAGCCGAGCCATTTATAAAAAATTAAATGCTAGGACATTTTTTACAATTTTCCCAAGGGGGTATGAACATGTGTTACAAAAATTTCCGAACAGACTCCCAGAAAAAGGCTGACGAACTTCTAAACTCTGATCATGAACAAGTGTACTTGTTCTACTTCGTCGGCTTGCTTGAAGAAACCGCCAAGTACAACTTAGGTGGTAACATGCCCTAAGGGGGGATTGACTCTCCTCGAGTTGCTAATCGTTGGGAGGTATTTATTAGGGTATTTCCAGGGTCTGTTTTGGGTTTTCTTTTAAGTTTATGTTGCTACTTTTTATTGCAAAAAATAGATTTAGGTTTTCAATCAATGAGCATCAAGTCTTATTACTCCTAAACCTTTCCAGTCATTGGACATTTAAAGCATATATGTTGATTCCATTAAAGCATAGATCTACTAACTTAGTGGGAAAATCTTGTAGCGATAAAATTGCCCTTTGTTGCATATATTACATGTCTATTTCTTCATATATTTGGGAAGCCTCCCATGGCCCAAGAAGCAGGCCTTAGAGATAGGAGAGTGTGTTACGGACTAGGCTGGACCTAGTTGGACTTTCAGTGAGCCGCCAGTGATGAACAAGATACTTGTTCATATTCAAAGTTCAGAAGTCCTTTCAGGCCTCCATGACTGTTTTATTTTTCGTAACACATGTTCATACCCCCTTGGGGAAATTGTAAAAAATGTCCTAGCATTTAATTTTTTATAAAAGGCTCGGCTTCCCGGACTTAAGCATCAAGTCGACTAGCCCAGAGTGCTTTTTCCTTGGTTATTATTGGCTGTTGAACAAACGACTAATAATTTCTGAGTTTTTCACTCACACCTCCAAAGTTGTGGTAGTCATCTTGGTGTTTCAACCTAGGGAGGTTATTAGAGCCTTCGTGTCGGAGTTTTTCACCATGCTAAGCATTCGAATTGAGTCGTATGGACATGTACTAGGTCCCCCTAGAGTTTCGTCAATTTCTGCAAAAAAAAAAAAACGTTTTTTAAGCCATTTTTTAATGGTTTAATTAAAAAACTTCAGATTGTAATAAAAGTCAAATACGGAGTCCGTTTCTGACATGGGGACACCCATTTTCACACCCGGAGTGCTCACTTTACTCTAGGGACCACTTTCTACATTAGTCGGACAGCGGAAGCACCCCGTGAAGCATTATTTGGGCTAAAACTGCATAAAAATAGCATTTTAATATTAAATCTGGACAAATTGGCATGAGAATCAAATTCTAAAAAAAAACTCAAAATCAATTAAAAAATTGATTTGAGTGACATGGCAAAGGTCCCATGTGACTAGCGATTCATAACTCCTCTCATATAAAATCAAAGTTTGGTTATAAAATAAAGTGGTGAAAGATTATATTAAAATGGTGACGTCAAATACACCAGGGGAAGGCTCACGCTACACTTGCAAGTTGAGGGTGTAGACCCCACTTTCCATGTCACCATTTGAAAATAAAAATAGAAGAAGACAAACCTTGGCTTATGTTAATATACCATGCTTTGGTCAATCGTGTGATGAAAGGTGACGTCAAAGCACTCGTGAGGACCCACGCTTGCTTGAATGGATTGATTTGTGCTAGTCCAAGGAGTGGCCCCCATTGATTATCGCTTGTAAAAATTTAGATTTTGAAACGTGGACTCATCCTACCCTAAGTTTACCAATCAGCGAATATGTTATGGGTGGAGCTCACGCCAAGGTATTTCCGTACGTGGAGCATTCGGCGTGAAGGTGATTGCTTGCACTTGGAGTTTCGTGAGGTGGCACATCTTCCATGCCATCTATTCAGTTAAACTAGTAAATCACCCTACCGACTATGTTGATTGCTTCAGTTCAACTCAACTCAACTGAGCTTGATCTTCAGTATTGGTGAGGCCCCCCTGGGTCTCCCTTTTCCTATATAAGCTGGTCTCTTCTCCTTTGTTCAGCATAAAAAGGTGGAACCTCTGCTTGTAATATTGTAATAGTTTTCTTGAGTATTGTGAATAAAAGGCTTTGGAGGCAATTTCTGTGTGGGATCTATGGATGTTTGGATAGAGTTTACTCTACATTAGTGAGGTAACCTGTATTTGTTTTCATGCTTGCATTGCTTGGGATTAACTTGCTTTCGGAAGGAAATGGTATTTTTGTAAAGATAAAAGGTAATTCTTGTTAGGTTACTCTTTTATTGCAAGTCGAAGAAGACTATTTGATATATGTATGATTGCATGCTTGGATCTACATTGTTGTTGTAGTCTCTTTTGGTTTACACAGGTATTTTTTAATCCCCATTGCTAGTGTTGATAATCTTTTGCAGGAAGCTAAAGCTGGAGTATTGATGAGCGAATGTGCTCTGCCTTTCCTTCAGTAAAATTGGGAAATAAGCTTTGTCCCTCTGATCTCACCAAGGAAGCTTTTTCTGTCCCTTATTTCTTGCTTTACTCTAGGTTCTTTAACTTTTGATCCACAAAATTTCTTAAAATTTTCTTTCGGTTTCAAACATTTCCATATTAGATCTAGCATCTAAAGTCATATCAAAGGTAGATCTGATGTCTAAAAGTTTATATTTCTAGTCTGCTTCACAGGTACATTTAAAATTCTAGATCTAGTTACTTTTCCCTTTTTTGGCAAGTTTAAAAATTTTGAAAATTAGAAAAGCTTGTTGAAAGAGTTTTTGTGCATTTTAAATTTTGATCTCGCATTTTTGTGCTTGAGATTTGCTTGCCATTCTTCTCAAGAGGCAAGCAAAGATCCTACGAAGGCAAGCTTTCTAGCTTGCCTCACTTAGTTGTTTCCTTCTTTTTTGTAATCTGTTGTTACTTATATTTTTTTTTTGTAATTTTTTGCATGTTGTCCAAAGACACTTTCAAAGTGTTTTTGAGCATCTTTCACTTACATATGCTTGCTGGTTTTTAGCAGGTCCATCAAAAAAGAGAAGGAAACCCTGCCCGAAAATAGCTTTTCTGAACATCCGAAGCTCCCAGGAGGCTTTCCCCTTAGCTGGGCCTTTTTTCTTTGCATGTTGTAAGCCTTTGGATTCCAGATAACAAGGACCAAAGAGCATATCTGCTGAGGCATTGTAACCGATTAATAAAAGCAAGTTTGAGTAGGCTCGATAGAGCCCAATCCCCATCCCCCTTGGGGGATTTGTGTCGGTGTCCTTTTTCTGTTTTCTTATATGCTATTAGCGTAGTTGTTTTTCTTTATCATTTCATGCTTTGTTTGAGTTTTGCAAAAGTAACCTGAATACTTACCCACTTCGCTATACCGAAGTACCATAAAGGAAAATATTTGAACAGTATAGCAATTAAAAAACAAAAACAATTTTGTTATGCACTGCTAAGTTAAAATAAACCCCCTCGCTTTCCCGAGTACAGGTTCATGGATAAGGGCTTGCCCAAGTACTGAATCTGGAAAGAGACTCCTGGGTCTTATCTTTTTTCTAAATCAGAAAACTTGTTCTAAAACTTTTAAAATAAACCAAGACTCCTTCCTCGTATGCTCTACACCGCTGCAACTTGTCTAATCAGTTGGCTGTATCAGAAAGGGATACGAGTTACTAGATTTAATAGGAAAATCCACACAAGTAATTTTCTCGAGAACTCGAGAGGTTGCAAAGGGTAATCACTAAAGAGTCAAGGGGCTACTCTAAGCAGGTTTATCCTCGCCCCGTTGGACACTTGGTATTACTGATTTAGCACTCAGTTCGAAGGGACTTGACTTTTTGGACCAAACCCACAATTTACCCATTCCTTAATCAATTCATTTAATAATTTAAAATTTACCAACTGAGACACTGCAATACTTTCACTAAGACTACACTAGCAACCCACATTTGCAAGCACTCTTTTCATTTCGGCACTGGTCTATTCTGTTCTTTTTTGGATAAGTTAATCTCGCAATGTGTCATTGAATTTCATGTATCTAATTTGAGTTAAAGTGTTGCTAAGATTAATCTTGTTGGCAGTAATTGGTAATTTTTAAATTTCATCCATTCCATATTAAAACTCCTAGAATTAATTATTTCTCTCGTAGAGTAAAAACCCTAGATTTTACTTTTCATTAGGGTCCACCCCCCTTGGCTTCGCTAGGAGTCGGCCTAGATGGAGGAGCTGAGTATCAGGTGACAGCACTTGGCTCGAGCTTGCCCCCAAGGTCGCACCCAGTGGCTTGAAGATTTCTGCCACGTTACCCGAGGTGCGAATTAGGCGGCAACATTTTGGCGCCGTTGCCGGGGATAAATCTTTCTAGTCCCGGAATACGACTTTTTGAGTTTTCATTCTTGTTTTCGCTTTGTTTGATGAATGTTGTAGTTTAATCAACTTACTCAAGTCATCTGGCGACTCCACTACCTTTAATTTTACCAAGGCGTTCTACAAGAAGAAACTCTGAAGGCTTGCTTCAATTCGTTCCTGAGCCTAAAAAGGTTTACCATAGGAGGAAAAGCAAGCTAGCTTCTCGTAAGATCCTTGACGATCTTTCATCTGAGTCAATCTTAGATATTCACCTTTTATTTGTTGATACTTCTCAATCAAATAATTCACATAGTACCATGGGTACTTGATTTAAACCTCTGGATTATTCTGCCGTAATTGGGCAACCTCATAACATCCTAGATAAAGCTATTGAGAAGGTTCCATCTTTTTATGGAAACGATGCTATAACTGCTGAGTCTCATTTGTTGGCTTTTTCGCAGTGCTACAATAAATGGTGTCACAACGTCAACCATGAAGATGTAAAGATGAGGTTGCTTGCCTTATCTCTTGAGGCTGATGCCTTTGAATGGTTCACCTCCCTGGATGATGATGGTATCAAGACCTTCCAGGAATTTGAAACTGCTTTCAATAAAAGATAGTGGGATAAAAAAGAGAAAAGGCATCTTTTGGCTACCTTAACAAACACTAAAAAGAAGGAAAACGAAACCATAGAAGAGTTCAATAAAAAGTTCAGAGATATGATGGGCAGATGCCCGGCTAATATTAAACCATCAAATACCTCAATTCTCATATATTACACAGAAGCATTCGAGGGAGAAATGAGGTACCAGCTTAGAGACAAAGAACTTAACAACCTGGAGAAAGCCATGGAAATAGCTAAGAAGATTGACAAAAACATGCAATCTGCAAGAAAGTCCAACATTCCATGATTTGTTAGAGGCAACACTTCATCTTCCAAAACTCAGGATACCAGAGGAAAAACAGTAGAGCCTGTTGCCGCTTAATTCACACTTTAAGGTGCAGGAAAGTCACAACCTGCTATGTGTGTCCTTGGGGGCAAGTGAGAGTTGGGGACCACTGTCACCACAGTCCACAACTCCTCCGTTTAGGCAGAATCCCAACAGAGCCAAGTGGGGTAGTCCCTAAGGGAAAACTAAGTTCCAGGTTTATTAATTAATCACAGATTAATTAAAGGGATCGTTTAAAAGGAAAGAGGCTAAAACCTTATATAAAACAAGACCAGTGCCTATTACAATCGGAGTCTAAAGATATATTATGTCTTTATGAAAAATGAAACGTTAATCTGCGATTAGACTATAGCTTCAGTGTTTAATAAAGAAATATAAGAATAAACAATATGATTATAAACAGTAATGAAATAAAACAAATGTATGGACAAATGAAACAAATTTGCGAAATAGCAGAAAATCGTTATGAATACAGATTACTAAACCAGCAGTAAATTTAAAGTATGAAAAGATTTAAGCAGTTAACATTCACCACATGCTCATTTGCAAAATCAAAAGTAAATAAATGTACTGAGAAATAAAGTGCTGGAAGTAAAAATTGTAGTATTGTATTGTAATAAAAGAGTGCTCAAATAATCCTCCTCTACCCTTCCAGCGCTTTATCTTCTCTTGTTGTTCTGTTAGATACAGTTTTTATTTTCTGCAATGTATTCCTTCAGCTCAGTTATCTAGTCTATTTCAGCTTTAAGTGGACCTCTTGAGATTTTCCAAATACTCAGGAACTTCTCTACCAGCTTGATGTTCTCAACACCCGGTGGCTGATTCACCGGTTTTAATTAATCTTCCCATTGTTATTGTCTAAAAAAAAAAAAAAGAGTGCTTGAAATGAATATGTTGTAGAACCGATTTTGAAATGCTTCTGGGTTTATTTTAGTTAATTTTATTAAAGTTGTTCTTCTTGGATTAAGTTTTAGAATCGGTGGTGTGACTACCCCGATCTAAAACTTCTCCAGTCAAAGAAGGAATGTTGTTGCGCTCAACAAAGTGGGAGCAAAGCCCACCCGTAGCTCACAGGTCAATCCCCAATGCCCCGGTGCTCAACAAGGAGGACGTCGAAGCGCCTAGAGACCACCCACGGTCTACTACCCCTTCTAGCTTCCTGAGGTCACTGTTTTTAGTTGACAAAAAAAGGGCTAGATGGATGCCTATTAAACTAAGACTTCCCTTTCCCCTGGTCGTATCTCGGAGTACCCCGGAGGGTGATAACCAAGTAGAGGAGCAGGATGTGGGAAGTTGTTGTTGGTAAGTTTTAAGAATAAATTTTAATCTTGATGGTTAAGATGCATTGTTTATTTTAAAAGCGATTAACAAATGACTTGGGAAATAAAATATTTGATTGTAGATTGTAGTACAAGAAAAGGAAAGTTATTCTAATTACCTAAGCCCCCACTTCCCCTGCTTTTCATATCCGGCTTGAAGTCCCTAAAGGGAGATGACAAGCGGATAGAGGATACACAGGTTTGATAGGTTGTATGATTACTTTTAAACAAAAAATTAAAGTTGCATAAACTTGAAAGAAATACACAACTAACTACAGTAAACTCACCTCACAACAATCTTTGTGACAAAGATGATAATCTGTCACAAAGATAGGTGGGTAGCTGGAAATAGAACTAATTATCTACCTTACTTCCTAATCTACTTACTTATAAATTTAAAATGATTACAAAACTTTACAGAATACCCCAAGAGACTCTCTTTGGGGTTTACAATAAAATATAGAGAAATATGAAAGAGAGGGTTGAGGGTTTGAACCCCTTTCGAAACGGCGGAAGTTTGAAGGAATTCTGGGCCTATTCGGGCATCAAATCTCCTTCAAAATGTGCATAACCTGTCATAAACCAGTGAGCTATTCCTCGCTGGAAATCATAGAAAAAACACTAAAACTGTTGTTAAAACATTAGTACAAGATTTACAAATTTACATAAAAAATATGACAGACAAATATTTATTACAACTTTGAGCGCTTCGCGTTCTGATCACAATTGCTTGATCTCAGACGAGGGATACCACGATTAAGCTCAAAGTGTAGATAAATAAAGGCTGGTGTCTATACAAATGCAATTTTCAGAATAATTGTAAGAATCGAAAGATAAATATCAAAGAAACTTAACTAAACAGTGTTTAAACAATGAAAATGTAAGCCCTAACTAATATATAAGAGGTTAGGGCCCTAAAACAAAGGTTACATTCACTATACAGTGAAATAAACCCCTCTTTATGAAGGCTGAAAGTAGATGGCCGAATTTAAAACTTTGCCGGAATGATGTTTGGAGAGATCTCCTTGCTTTGAATAACCTGCAAATAACTCTATGCCTGCAAGAACTGTAATCCTAGTGATGAATACCTAACACTTCCTGCAAAACACTTTGTAAGAAATGTCAAATCATTCACAAGAAAGGATAAAAACACTTTTATTCTTTAATTTCTCCACAAAACACTTTGTGGAGAGCTAACTAGAAAAATACAATAAATGCAAACAAGACAAATACAAGGTTACCTTACAAAGATTCGGATCATGAAAGAGCTTGCAGCATAGTATCCCTCCAAAGAAATTTTTATTCAATGGCCCAACTTGGGCAAATCTTCAATACAAAATATAGCAATAGAATATGAGAGCAAGAAATTCCAGCAGCATAACAATAGCATGAGAGATCATCTTAATGAGGGAGTGAGACCCTCATTAAATAGTTGAGGCAAACCCCAACTTATTGAAGATAAATGGTTGAGATTAGACTTAGATCTAGGGTTTAATCCCCACCACTAGATCTAGGTATTTGGCTTTCTATTCTTCTCCATTAATCCACACCCTTGGATTAATTTTTAATCAATGGCTAAAAAGGCTTAATCCATGTCTTAACCGCATTAACCTTTGGATCTAGGTCATAGACTAAATTTCCACCATTAGATTAGCTTTTATGTAAATGGAAAAATCATGGGCCCCAAGGTGGGCGCCCTCCTCTAAATATGGCGGAAAAACACCAAATTTGGCTTTGACTTCAGGAAAAACGTGGGCCCATTTGACTAGCGCTCCTCTAAAGAGACTAGCGCTCCTCCATTTATAGCGTGGGCCCTCTTCATTGTAGCGCCCTCTCCAAATTGTAGTAGCGCCCTTTTAACATTAGCGCTCCTCCATTTATAGTGATGGCGCCCCCCAAATTTGGCCGCCCTTTATCATATGTGGCGCCCCACCTCTATCTTTAGCGTGGGTCCATTCAAACTTTGATAGCGCCTCCATTATGGTAGCGCTCTCCTTCATACTAGCGCCTCCTCCAATATGAAGTAGCGCCTCCATTAAATATAGTTAGCGCCCCCATAATGTGGACGCCTCCATCCTTAGCTTGGACGCTCCACTTTAATGTAGTGGAGACCCTTCAATGTATTTGTGCCCTTACTATATAGTGAGGGTTTTAACATGAATGCCCACCTTTAGATTTAGGTTTTAGCCATTTAACTTAGCCTTGACTTTAGTCATTAGCTCCATTAATAAAATTTAACCTTAGACTTAGGCTAAAATGCATTTCACCTTAGATTTAAAATTTTTAATTTAATTTTTTAAAATTTTCCAATTTGACTTAGGAAAATTTTAAAAATAACTTAAAAATTAATATCTAGGCCATGGGGGGGTGAAAAACTTTGGAATAAGTTTTCCTAGGCTTAGGAATCCCCAAACTAACTTACCATGGCATTTCTTGATTTTTTACTTCAAAATCAAAAAATGTGAATTTTGACTTAGGGAAATTAATTAATTCCCTAGGAAAAATAGACCTTGCTTAGACAAAAATGGTCTATCTCCTCAACCACTCATCAGAATGACATGGGACTCGAAGCAGTGGCTTAGGGGGTTTCATAGCAATTAACTTTGCATTCATAGCCCCTATTACAAAATGCCATGCTTGAGCAATTACATTATTACATCAACAACTGAGTTAATTAATCACCAAGGGGTGAAATTAATCAACTAGGAAAAAATTAATAAAATACAACAACACAACGAAACTCCGCAAGACTCTATACAAGTGTCTAGCATGGTCATGAATCACTCTTTAAAGCCTTAGCCACCTCATGGAATTGACTGGTAGAACGCCCGTCACCACTTTGGAGGATTTTGAGTGAAAACCAAACCGATTAAACTCGTTTGTTCAACAAGGTCAATTGGAAAGGGAAAAACACTCGATGAGGGGACTTCCTTAACAACCCGTTCCATGGTGTGGCATCCGTATCATATGACCCACACTAGCACATAAAATTACATTAATTTTCCCACGCAGGGGAGTGGACATTTCGTTTTACAAAGGGGCAATAGCCCTGCAGAAGTGAAAAATCCTCAGATTTTTCTAAGGTACAATTATGTACAATTTCGTGTACATGGAGTTGCCACCTAGTCGAAATAGGTGGGCAACAGAGCCTGAAGGAAAAGATGAAGGCAAGGAATCAATGAAAGAAGTAGCTGACATGATGAAACAAATGATGATAAATTGTACTTCCCAGATGAATGATATGCAAAATCGGATAAACAACATGGAAAAAGCACAGGTTTCTCAAAATCATAAAAATTTCCAGCCTAGACAAAACCAAGGGTGGAAAAAGAAGTATCCTCCTTATGAGCAGAGACCTCCAAATCAACTTGAAACAAACAACATGGTGAGTGATGAGGTTCCTCCCTATTGTCGGCCTTGTGATGAACTTCATGAAGAATCTACTTGTCCAAAATTCTACTACATTATGGAACATGAACAAATGGAAATGAATAACTTTGTAGGACATTCTAGAGGTCATGACTATATAAACAATGTAGGGCAAGTTCATCATATTTCAAAAGAAAAATGGAAGCAAGCCAAGGACTACAGTCAGGAAAAGGATAATGCTACTAAGATTTTTGACGAAAAGCCTTCACCTGAACAGATTATGGAGAGGTACAAAGGGGTGGTTTATTAGAAGAAGAAAAACATGATCCCAACCAAGTCAAGTCAGCATATGCCAAAGGTAAAAACTCCTCCCCCTCTAGATCTAAACATTGATTTGGGTAATTGGTTGTCAAGCGCTAAGATTTAAGTCCCTGTAATTGAGATCCTCAAAATTCCAGGTCAAAGAGATATTTTTATGAAAACCTTAGTAAAACCTAAGGAGAATATAGTTGAAAAATATGAGGAAACAACTATTGAGAAGCCTAAAGAGAAACTAGTCAACTCAAAAGAAAATGAGAAGGATAAACCAAAAGAAATTTTTTCCAAGAAGCTGAGTAACTTCAATGATGTCCCCATTATCTTGCATAGTAGGAATCCTAATAAAGAAGATCATCCTGCCTTCTACATTTCTTTGATTACAAAGAACAAATTGTTGCACAATTGCATGCTTGATTCAAGTGCGTCATCAAACATCATGACTAGAAAAGTCATGGAACAAATGGGCTTAACTATCTCAAGGCCTTACCAGAATGTATGCGCCATGGATTCAAGAGAAATCGATGTCGTGGGTATAATTCTAAATTTTCTAGTCAAACTAGTAGCATACCCTAACATAGGTGTAACCATGGACATAACAGTCATAGATGTTCCTGACAGATAGGGAATGTTGTTGTTGAGAAAATGGGTTGCATCTTTGGGAGGATCTATTCAAATGGACTGGACTTACGCCATGATTCCTGCTTCTGAAGATGCACATGTCAAGTTATATAGAGAAAAGGAAAGAAAGTATCATGTAGAAGATCCTGATGAGCCAGATAATGAGTATATTTGTGAGACAGATAACCTAGGAAACCATGCTATCTATGCCAATTATCTTATACCCATCAGAGAAAAGGCTAATGATGAGGAGTATGATGAGCTATGGAGAATGAGTTTTGATGGAGCCTTTTCCAAAACTGGAAAAGGAGCAGATATAGTCTTAACTTCACCTTCAAACAAGAAATTCAATTTTGCTTACAGACTTGAATTTGATGCTTCCAATAATGTGGCGGAGTATGAAGCACTAGTCCTAGGACTTGAGATTGCTAAAGATATGGGTATCAGAGTGTTAAGTATCAAAGGTGATTCAAATCTAATTATTTCTCAAGTTAAGAAAACTTTTGCATGTAAAAGTGAAAGGCTTAAAAAGTATCGAAATACAGTTTGGGCCATCATGGGGTATTTCAGTGCATTAGACCTTATAGCGGTTCCTCGCGCAGAAAATAGTGAGGGAGATAGACTTGCAGTTGCAGCTTCGACATTAGAGTTCACAGAGGAATTGGTAAAGGGAGAATGAAAATTTGAAATAAATTTCAAGCCTTGAATCCCCGATAACCTTGATCATTTGCAAGTTTTTCAAGATGACGATCAGATCATAAGATTTATGAACAATATGCATGAATTTGCCGACTGTCAAATCAACTATCAGGATGAGCAAAGTTCTCATGTTGAAAAAGAGGATCAGCCAAGAAACCCTATTCCCATGAATGCTATTGAATGGGAGCACACTTTTGATAGACAGGACAGATATGAAAAGAAAGAAGCAATAAAGTTGGATGATTACATAGAAATAAACATTGGTACTAATGAAGAACCAAGAAATATAAAATTGGAAAAGGTACTTCTGATAAAGAAAGAAAAGATTTAATAGAGTTAGTAAAGGAGTACAGAGATGTGTTTGCTTTTACATATGATGAGTTAAAAGCCTATCGGGATGACGTATTCCAACATACTATCCCCCTAAGGTCAGAAGCTAAACCTTTTCGGCAAACACTTAGAAGAATAAATCCCAAGTTGGCCTCCATGGTCCAGAAAGAACTACAGAAAATGTTGGCAGCTGGCATCATTGCACCTACCAGACATTCATCGTGGTGCTCAAACTTGGTTGTGGTAACAAAAAAGAATGGGCAGTTGAGGATATGCATCGATTTTCGAAACTTGAATATTTCATGCATAAAGGACAATTACCCTCTACCTGATATGGAAACATTACTGGAAAGAGTAACTGGATCTGGTATAATGTCCATGCTAGATGGTTTCTCAGGATATAACCAAGTGCTAGTAAAACAAGAGGATCAACACAAAACCACCTTCACCTCACCTTGGGGAACATTTGAGTATTTAAGGATTCCTTTTGGTCTTTTGAATGCACGTGCAACATTCCAAAGAGCCATGGATTATGCTTTCAATGAGTTAATTGGGAAAATAATAGAAATCTACCAAGATGACCTTACTGTTTTTTCAAAAGAAAGATCTGACCATGTATCTCATCTCATAAAAGTGTTTGAGAGATGCAGAAAGTTTGGCATATCATTGAACCCAGCTAAGTCAACACTTGGAGTTGATAAGAGTGAGTTGCTTGGACACATCATTTCCAAAGATGGGGTTAAAATTGACCCAAAGAGAGTAGAAGCTATAAAGAAAGTTTCCTTACCCCATAACAAGAAAGCCCTGCAGTCCTTCAATGGTCATATCAACTTTATAAGGAGATTCATACCAAACTTAGCAGAATTGATGAAACCTATGCAGAAGCTACTAAAGAAATATGCTAAGTTTGAATGGGATAAAGAAGGTAAAGAAGCTTTTGCATCCATGAAAGACTGCATCTCTAGGTCTCCTGTTTTGATAAGTCCTGATTACTCCAAAGACTTCCAGATTTTCTCATTTGCATCAGAAGACACAATTGCCGGAGTTTTGTTGCAGAAGAACAAAGAGGGTCAAGAACAACCCATTGCATTCATGAGTAGATCCTTGCAGAATTCTGAACTTAAGTACACTACCATGGAAAAACAAGCCTATGCCCTTGTCAAATCTTTGAAACACTTCAAAACTTATATAGGTTACTCCAAAGTGGTTGGCTATGTCCCTCATTCAGCAATGAAGGATATCTTGTCTCAGCAAGATTGCCTTGGTATAAGGGGAAAGTGGGTATCAAAGATCCAGGAATATGACTTGGAGATCAAACCCACTAAATTAATCAAGGGGCAGGGACTTGCCAAGATGATGACAGAGGGAAATGAACAAGCCTTAGGGATGGTTTGTCAAAACAGTTCACCAGCATCATCCATTTCAACTGGTATTCAACATCTTCAACAACAACAGTGGTATGCAGACATTATATTCCACCTCCTCAACTTAACATGTCCTGATCATCTAATGGGCCACAAGAGAAGATCACTAAGATTGCAAGCCACTAAGTACTGCCTCACCCAAGAGGGATTGGGTTGGAAAAACCCGGAAGGTCTCATACTTAGGTGTGTGGATGAAAAAGAATCTCGAAGACTCTTGGAGGAGTTTCATTCAGGATTTTGTGGTGGCCACTTTGCAGCCAAAACCACAGCTCACAAGATCCTTAGAGCCGGATACTATTGGCCCACTTTATTTACTGATGTGCACAAGTCTGTTAGGAATTGCCAGAAATCTCAACTGTTCACAAGAAAACAGAAGCTTGCTGCATTACCCCTAAAGCCAGTAATAATCCAGGACCCTTTTTAGCAATGGGGTCTTGATTTCATTGGGAAATTTAAAGACAATTCAAGTAATGGTTATACTTATATTTTAACAACGACAGATTATTTTACCAAGTGGGTAGAGGCCATACCTACTAAAGCAACAACTGAAAAAGCGGTTATGGACTTCCTGGAAGACAAAATCATCACTAGATTTGGGGTTCCTGCTAAGATAACCACAGATAATGCCAAGGCTTTCAGTTCAGTAGCAATGTCTTCATTTTGCTTTAAATATGGCATCATCCTATCCCATGCCTCAAATTACTATCCCCAGGAAAATGGTCTGGCTGAGTCAAGCAATAAAAACTTGATGACCATCGTAAAAAAGATTGTTGGTGACAACAAGAAGGCATGGGATAGTAAAATCAAGTTTGCACTTTGGGCAGATAGAATTACTAAGAAAAGTGCAACAGGAAAATCTCCTTTCGAGTTGGTTTATGGCGTGAATGTGACTTTGCCTATTCATCTTCAGTTACCAGTGTATCAGACTCTGCAAGATTCGGGTTCAGATCAGGATGACTTTCAGAGTAGAATAAATGAGCTGATAGAGTTGGATGAAGTCAGAAGAAGGGCCGTTAATCAGAGTATTAAAAATTAGGACAAGGTTAAGAGAAATTTTGACAAATCATCCAAACCAAGGGTTTTCCAGAAAGGAGACACAATGCTACTTTTGGGACAAACGGAAAGAAAAGCCTGGAAAGCATGGAAAATTTGGCAGTTTATGGATGGGCCCTTACATTATTTATGATGTGGCGGGTGACAACTCTTTTTATCTCAGTGACATGGATGGGGAAAAGCAGAGTCTTCCTATCAACGGACAGATTCTAAAATTATTTTTCAGTGAAAATATATGATGCCCATGGGGGCATCTTTATATCATCACTCTTTAAACCTCTCTTCGCATTTTATTTATTAGCTTAGTTCATTTTCTATATATTACTTTGTACATTATTTTCTGTATATTAGTTGTAGCATAAAAAATAAAATAAAAATTAAAAATTAAAAAAATCATTTTTGTATCTTATACTGCCGCTTATTTTGTTTCATTTGGTTATCTATATGCATGTGACTGACTTATCCTAGTTTTTATGTAGGAACCAGAGATTCTAGGTTTCTCGTATGATCGATTTCCACAAAGTTCAGATCAATCACACGTCCCACAGTTGGAGCCAGATGTTACCGACTACGCTGCACCTAGTTGGACTTTCAATGAGCCGCCAGTGATGAACAAGATACTTGTTCATATTCAGAGTTCAGAAGTCCTTTCAGGCCTCCATGACCGTTTTATTTTTTGTAACACATGTTGATACCCCCTTGGGGAAATTGTAAAAAATGTCCTAGCATTTAATTTTTTATAAAAGGCTCGACTTCCCGGACTTAAGCATCAAGCCAACTAGCCCAGAGTGTTTTTTCCCTTGGTTATTATTGGTTGTTGAACAAACGACTAATAATTTCTGAGTTTTTCACTCACACCTCCAAAGCAGGGGTAGTCATCTTGGTGTTTCGGCCTAGGGAGGTTATTAGAGCCTTCGTGTCAATGTTTTTCACCATGCTAGGCATTCGAATTGAGTCGTATGGACATGTACTAGGTCCCCCTAGAGTTTCATCAATTTCCGCAAAAAAAAAAAAAAAAATCTTTTTTTAAGCCATTTTTTAATGGTTTAATTAAAAAACTTCATATTGTAATAAAAGTCAGATACAGAGTCCGTTTCTGACATGGGGACACTCGTTTTCACACCCGAAGTGCCCACTTTACCCACGGGACCACTTTCTACATCAGTCGGGCAATCGGAGCACCCCGTGAGGCATTATTTGGGCTAAAACTGCATAAAAATAGCATTTTAGTGCTAAATCTGGACAAATTGGCACTAAAGTCAAATTCTAAAAAAAAAGACAAAATCAATTAAAAAATTGATTTGAGTGACATTGCAAGGGTCCCATGTGACTAGCGATTCATACCTCCTCTCATATAAAATCAAAGTTTGGTTATAAAATAAAGTGGTGAAAGATTATATTAAAATGGTGACGTCAAATACACTAGGGGAAGGCTCACGCTACACTTGCAAGTTGAGGGTGTAGACCCCACTTTTCATGTCACCATTTGAAAATAAAAATAGAAGAAGACAAACCTTGGCTTATGTTAATATACCATGCTTTGGTCAATCGCGTGATGAAAGGTGACGTCAAAGCACCCGTGAGGACCCACGCTTGCTTGAATGGATTGATTTGTGCTAGTCCAAGGAGTGGCCCCCATTGATTATCGCTTGTAAAAAATTAGATTTTGAAACGTGGACCCATCCTACCCTAAGTTTACCAATCAGCGAATATGTTATGGGTGGAACTTACATCAAGGTATTTCCGTACGTGGAGCATTCGGCGGTGATTGCTTGCACTTGGAATTTTGTGAGGTGGCACATCTTCCATGCCATCTATTCAGTTAAACTAGTAAAATCACCCCACCGACTATGTTGATTGCTTCAGTTCAGCTCAACTCAACTGAGCTTGATCTCCAGTATTGATGAGGCCCCCCTGGGTCTCCCTTTTCCTATATAAGCTGGTCTCTTCTCCTTTGTTCAGCATAAAAAGGTGGAACCTATGCTTGTAATATTGTAATAGTTTTCTTGAGTATTGTGAATAAAAGGCTTTGGAGGCAATTTCTGTGTGGGATCTATGGATGTTTGGATAGAGTTTACTCTACATTAGTGAGGTAACCTGTATTTGTTTTCATGCTTGCGTATGTTTGGGATTAACTTGCTTTCGGAAGGAAATGGCATTTTTGTAAAGATAAAAGGTAATTCTTGTTAGGTTACTCTTTTATTGCAAATCGAAGACAACTATTTGATATATGTATGATTTCATGCTTGGATCTACATTGTCGTTGTAGTCTCTTTTGGTTTACACAGGTATTTTTTAATCCCCATTGCTGGTGTTGATAATCTTTTGCAGGAAGCTAAAGCTGGAGTATTGATGAGCGAATGTGCTCTACCTTTCCTTTAATAAAATTGGAAAATAAGCTTTGTCCCTCTGATCTCACCAAGGAGGCTTTTTCTGTCCTTTATTTCTTGCTCTACTTTGGGTTCTTTAACTTTTGATCCACAAAAGTTCTTAAAATTTTCTTTCGGTTTCAAACGTTTCCATATTAGATCTAACATCTAAAGTCATATCAAAGGTAGATCTGATGTCTAAAAGTTTCTATTTCTAGTCTGCTTCACAGGTACATTTAAAATTCTACATCTAGTTACTTTTCCCTTTTTTGGCAAGTTTAAAAATTTTGAAAATTAGAAAAGCTTGTTGAAAGAGTTTTTGTGCATTTTAAAGTTTGATCTAGCATTTTTGTGCTTGAGATTTGCTTGCCATTCTTCTCAAAAGCAAGCAAAGATTCTAAGAAGCTTTCTAGCTTGCCTCACTTAGTTGTTTCCTTCCTTTTTGTAATCAGTTGTTACTTAGATTTTTTTTTTTGTAATTTTTTGCATGTTGTCCAAAGACACTTTCAAAGTGTTTTTGGGCATCTTTCACTTACATATGCTGGCAGGTTTTTAGCAAGTCCATCAAAAAAGAGAAGGAAACTCTGCCCGAAAATAGCTTTTTTGAACATCCGGAGCTCCCAGGAGACTTTCCCCTTAGCTGGGCCTTTTTTTCTTTGCATGTTGTAAGCCTTTGGATCCCAGATAACAAGGACCAAAGAGCATATCTGTTGAGGCATTGTAACCGATTAATATTAGCAATTTTGAGTAGGCTCAGTAGAGCCCGGTCTCCACCCCCCTTGGGGGATTTGTGTCGGTGTCCTTTTTCTGTTTTCTTATATGCTAGTAGCATAGTTGTTTTTCTTTATCATTTCATGTTTTGTTTGAGTTTTGCAAAAGTAACCTGAATACTTACACACTGCGCTACACCGAAGTACCATAAGGAAAAAGATTTGAGCAGTGTAGTAATTAAAAACAAAAACAATTTTGTTATGCACTGCTAAGTTAAAATAAACCCCCTCGCTTTCCTGAGTACAAGTTCGTGGATAAGGGCTTGCCCGAGTACTGAATCTGAAAAGAGTCTCCTGGGTTTTATCTTTTTTCTAAATCAAAAAACTTGTTCTAAAACTTTAAAAATAAACCAAAACTCATTCCCCATATGCTCTACACCACCGTAGCTTGTCTGATCAGTTGGTTGTATCAGAAAGGGATACGAGTTACTAGATCTAATAGGAAAATCCGCACAAGTAATTTTTTCGAGAACTCGGGAGGTTGCAAAGGGTAATCACTAAAGAGTCAGGGGTCTACTCTAAGCAGGTTTATCGTCGCCCCGTTGAACACTTGGTATTACCGATTTAGCACTCAGTTCGAAGAGACTTGACTTGTTGGGCCAAACCTACAATTTACCCATTCCTTAATCAATTCATTTAATAATTTAAAATTTACCAACTGAGACACTGCAATACTTTCACTGAGAGTACACTAGCAACCCACATTTGCAAGCACTCTTTTCATTTCGGCACTAGTCTATTCTGTTCTTTTTTGCATAAGTTAATCTCGCAATGTGTCATTGAATTTCGTGTATCTAATTTGAGTTAAAGTGTTGCTAAGATTAATCTTGTTGGCAGTAATTGATAATTTTTAAATTTCATCCATTCCATATTAAAACTCCTAGAATTAATTATTTCTCTCGTAGAGTAAAAACCCTAGATTTTACTTTTCATTAGGGTCCACCCCCCTTGACTTCGCTAGGAGTTGGCCTAGACGGAGGAGCTGAGTATCAGGTGACAGCACTTGGCTCGAGCTTGCCCCCAAGGTCGCACCCAGTGGCTTGAATATTTCTGCCACGTTACCCGAGGTGCGAATTAGGCGGCAACAGAGTGAACTGAGGTGACAATGGGTGCAAATCTCTGAGGTAACAAGTAGCATTGAATTCGCTTGGTCTTTGGTCACTATTTTCCATCAACCATAGAACCTAGGCTAGGATCTTAGATTTAACTTTTCACCTTTTACGTAAGCATCCCTAGCCATTAGATTGAGTGTACCAAATTTCATTCCACTTAATCACCATAAGTACACTCAGTCTCTCATAAAATCAACTTGATTATTACTTGAGAAAGCTAGCAAATATTGTACTATCCTTTTAGGCTTGCATGTGGAACTTCTAATTAGTAACCTGGAAAATATAGTTGGGGACAACTCTCATGGGCTAGTCTATTTTTCCTTGGGAGACTTTAGAGGTCTAGAGAGAGAGAGTAATCCATGTGACACTTAGGAGTAGATATCTGAGGTTATGCATGTCTAGTAGTCAATATTCCTTGCATCATAAAACTGCTAAATTGTGCATTAACAGGACCATGTCAACAATGCTACATGGCATCATCTCATGACATCATCTCCCAACATAGTATTGCTACGGTGATACAAAGAGAGTAAACCTAGAAATATAAATGTGGTTGTAGCATAATGATGTAAAATGTGATGGAAAGATCAAGAAACTGGTGCCTATACCAGCAAGGAAAAATGGAGTCAAGGGGTCAATCCAAGCCTAGTTGATTTCTTCATATGTAGAGGTGAGAATGACCATCAATGATGTATCATTCAAACTCCAACTTTGCTGGAAATTATTTTAAGAGATTTGCAAAGGGAAAGCAATCTAGGATCTACTTTCAAGGCTAGACTCAATAGGCTATTTACTCATGAAATTCCCCCCAGCAAGAAAAACTATTTGATAGAACTTGACTTAGATCTTTCTCATTACATAAATAACAAGCAAGATAGGGAGAGAGGAACCTTCACACCTATCTTACTTCATTTGATGTAGATACACCTTTGATTTGAACCACATGCCTTTTCATTCACAAGCATTTACACCCACAAAACAACAATGTAATTCATGAAAACCTCACATTAATAGAATAAAAACCCCTTACACTTCACATATATACCTATTAGGAGGAAAAAACGAATGATCCAATGAACAGAAAAGTCCTTTACATAGGAATTAAATCTCTATTACAATAAAATGTGATTATTTTTCTAACCAACTTCTTGACAAGTCCAACAATAATAAAAATGGAGTTGGTTAAGCTTTTGCTATGTCAAATATCTTCACTTCCTCGAGGAAAATTTGCTCCATTAGAAGAATTAATAAAATAATACAATGTTATCTCCAAGAGAGAGGACATATTAGTAAACGAGGCCCCTTTTACCAAGTCAAAGTTTCAAGAAACAATCAAATATATCCACCTTGTGCACCCTTCAATATGCTTTGAAATAATAAAAGTAAAATCATGTTTTCTCCAAATAAGCACCTCCATGAGCTAAGTCAACAAATAATAGATTATTGAGGTAGTTATAACCTCCACATCTGTGCCCTCCAAGTTCTAACCAACCTCCAACTTCTTCACTTGATATGCAAGGTGTGAACAAGACCCATTCAAAAATGCAAGTGGAACTCCTAGAGGAGCACACCACCTAATGTTTATTGAGGAATGTGTATATCGATGAGTGAAGTGATATGGTCAAAAACGAATTTGTGAGAAGCACAATTAAATATTAAGACCCATTCAAAAATGCAAGTGGAACTCCTAGAGGAGCATACCACCTAATGTTTATTGAGGAATGTGTATATCAAAGAGTGAAATGATATGGTCAAAAATGAATTTGTGAGGAGAAGCACAATTAAATATTACTATTTTAATGTTTTGCCTCAAAATGTGTGCCAAATGGTGGTGTGGGGGAGGGCAACGGGGGTACTAACCTCAAATGCGTGTGCATTCCCAAGTGATTGATTGAATTAAAACTTCGAGAATGAGGCTAAAAAAACTAACGACAACTTCAGGAAAATTAACACAATGCGCAACCTAAGGTTTGGGTTTTATTAATCTGTAAATAAAAACATCAACCAAGTTCACATTGGAAATGTTGAAAAGTGGAAATGTGAAAAAATTGAAAGGTTAATATGTAATGAAACTTAGGGAAATGAAATCAATATCTGCCGTGCACCCTCTAGGAAAGGGAATATTTTGAAGTGTATCTGTAATATGGATTTTACCTCGGTAAGAAGTAAAAATATGATAAAATATGCAAATTACCTAAGCAGAAAGATGAAATGTGATGAAACATCAATGATGGTTAGGAAAACACTAGGTAAATGCACCGCCATACTAGAGGATACTAGCAACTAAGAACAAGTCATGAACTAAACATACAACAACCAGGTGAAAGTAGTGACTAGAGCATGAGTAAACAACTAAGTGATTTCCCCAATCACAAATCCAACCTGAAGAATGCCTCCATATGATGCAACTGAAACAACCTCCACCCAACATGATCATCAAAAAGGAGTAGTGAGTCCCCTCCACCAAAGATCCCCTTCAATTGCCAAGAAGGGAAAGGCTCCATGAAGAAGTATCCCCCTAATCAATTTCTAATGATCCAGAGGTACCAGATGCAAACCACCATCAATGTGATAAAAAATACAAGTTTAATCCTCATACAATATGAGGGGTAACAGAAGCCACCATAAAAAATGGATAATCAATCTCCCTTACAGTACTAGTAAGTTGCATTGCATGTGAATATTTCCTTTTTCTATCCATATATGTAATGTTGTATTGCCAGTTCATGACACTGGCCCATAACTGATGAGCTTGATTGGAGCCTACATGATGTTTCTTCACTTACTACCAAAAATTTAAAACTCTACATAAAGAATATATGTTAGATCAAGAGGGATGCGATAATTCTTTGTCTAATACAGGAGCATAATCCTGTTATGAACTAACGTGATATACTGCTGTTATATTGGATTGTATTATGTCAGAAACTGGGACTTTAGTTTGGGCAGTTGTTTTTTGTTTTTTAGAAGGTCTAAGTTCAAATTTGGCTATTTAACTTGTTGAAAGCAGTTCCTTATGGTCATTTAGTACTACATTGTGAAGAAATTCTGCGTTTTACTGTTTGCCGGTTTATGTCAACATTTTGTGGTTTTCACATACAGCCGGTTTTGCATTGGCTGTAGGTTACTTATGAAATTTTACTGAACAATTAAACACATAGTAAAATACACTAACAGGCTGAAAAAACACTTTTAACAATCACACCATAAAATGATAGACTCAGAGATTTTTTTGGCCAAAATCAAACCCTAGAAAAACCCCCACGGGGAAAACCAGTTAGAGAGAGAGAGAGATTTTATTATCTTCAGCAAAATATCAGAACAGAAATACAGTGAAAATTTAACTTATCTCCACCCAAGATTTCATCTCAAAATCTTGAAAAACGTGCCCAGCAAAGCCTTGAAAACTATGCAGAAAAATAACAACAATCCGTACAACTGTACGGCCTCGATTTTTGTGCCCTATTTTATCTCGAAAACTGTGCTGAGTTTACCTCGATTTCTGTGCCAAAAATCTGCCTAGAAAACTGTGCCAAAATCCGTACTGTACGAAATCCATACACCTTGAAAACTGTGCAGCATTAAATGCAGTCCGTACACCTCGAAAACTGTGCAGCATTAAATGCAATCCATACCTCTCTCGATTTCTGTGCAGGAATAAATGCAGTCCGTACACCCTCGAAAACAGTGCCAACAATTAATGCAGTCCGTACGCCCTCGAAAAATGTGCCAGCAATTAATGCAGTCCGTACCCTCGATTTATGTGCAGTCTCTCTTCTTGGGAATCGTGCCAATGCCCTAGCTCGACCTCCTCCCTCAGCTCAGTCTCTCCTTCTCCAAAAATGAAAAAGCAAAGTGTTATGCCTCCCTCAACCCTTTTTGTCTAAACCCTAAGTGGAAATCTAATCCAACGGTGGAGAAAGATCCAATCCAATGGCTAAGATTCAATGAGAGTAAAAATCACATTTATTTAAATCACTTAAATAAATTTACTCACCCACTTAAATTTATCAAAAAGTGACTTTAACTTTATAAAGTCTCATTAAGTAGCTTTTAATGTGAGGGTCACCTTTTTCCCTTTTCTAAGTGACTTAGGCAAAAAGTCACTTAGGGAACAAATTCCTAGGTACGAAACTAACACTCCCTCTTACCGAGGAAGGTGTTCTGCACCACTCCCAACTTATCTCTGAAGAAGACAAACTTCCCCCTCCCCAAAGACTTCGTCAGAATGTCTGCTACCTGCTCATCAGTGGATATATACTGTAGCTCAACTGCCCCTCTCTGAACACAGTCACGGATGAAATGGTACCTGATCTCAATGTGCTTCGACCTGTCATGAAACACTGGATTCTCAGAGAGCTGAATGCAACTCTGATTGTCACAATAGATCACCGTAGGCCTAAGTTGCTGATCAAATAAATCTACCAATAACTTGCGAAGCCACAGTTCTTCACAAGTAGCCTGACTGGCTGCCATATACTGAGCCTCAGCAAAACTCAGTGCAACGGACTTCTGTTTCCGACTGAACCACGACACTGCTGCCGAGCCCAAACTGAAACAACAACCGGAAGTGCTCTTCCGATCCCTCACACAACCTGCCCAGTCTAAATCTGTGAACCCAACCAAGCTGACTCCACCCGAACCCCTGTAGTCTAGACCATAATCCACCGTACCTGCAAGATATCTCAGTATGTGCTTTGCGGCAGTCCAGTGCACACTCCTAGGCTCAACCATGAACTGACTAAGAGTGTTAACCGCAAAACACAAGTCTGGCCTAGTATTGACCAGATACATCAATGACCCAATGAGCTGACGATATAAAGTGGGATCCACCAACTTACCCTCGGAAGCATGAAGTTGCTTCCAGTTGGTGATCATAGGCGTACACATCGGCCTACAGTTCTCCATCCGAAATCTCTTCAGAATATCAACCGCATACTTCCCCTGTCCAAGGAAAATATGTCCAGGCTCCTGCCAAACCTCCATCCCCAGATAGTAATGCATCAGTCCAATGTCTGTCATCTCGTACTCCGATGCTGGATCTCTCTTGCAATGTGCAATGAGACGCTCATCACCTGTGATAAATAGATCATCAACATATAGCAGAAGAATGAGCGGATCTCCTCCAACCATAATGAAGTATAGGTTGGGATCAGCCTCACTCTTCTGGAATCCCATCGATGTCAAGTAAGTATCAATCCTGGAGTACCAAGCTCTAGGAGCTTGCCTCAGTCCGTACAAGGCTTTCCTTAGCCTACACA
>LPNX010859466.1:23998-88290 GCA_001517045.1 Pseudotsuga menziesii | reverse complement strand
TTGAAGACTGCTCCTCCCAAACTGGTCTTGGGCTCTCCTCATCTGAGGAAGTCCCAGTACCTGAAGGTCCAACACCCTGAGGACCAGTACCTGATGAACTTGTGCCTGTCGAACTTGTGATCTGAGGACTCAACCCTGAACCTGTCCCTGAAACTGTCCCTGAAGTGCTAGCCACCTGAATCACTGAACCTGTAGAAGCTGTGCCTATACCCTGTGATCCAGTCACTCCAGAAACCTGTGGACCTGATAGTTGCATCGAAGAAGCCTGTACCAACTGAGGTGTGGGAGCTGGTGTCTCCCCCTGCTCTAACTCCCTAGACTTCCTGAAGGCTCTCTCCTCATCAAACTTCACTTCCCGCCGAACAACAACTCTCCTCAGGCTAGGTAAGTAAAGCCGATAGGCCTTCGAAGTCTCGTCATATCCCACAAATATGCCTCTCTCTGCGGTGGGATCAAACTTCGTCCTCTTCTCAGAAGGGACGCGAGAGTAAGTCAACGAGCCAAATATGCGAAAGTGGCCCACCTCAGGCTTCTTGCCTGAATACATATCCTCTGGAGTCTTACTCCCCACTGCCCTGTGAGGACTCCTGTTCTGCAGATAAACTGCAGTGCTACATGCCTCTGCCCATAGAAAGAAAGGTAACCCCTGATCATGAAGCATCGCTCTGGTTGCCCCCACAATCGACCTGTTCTTTCTCTCTACTACTCCATTCTGCTCAGGAGTGTAAGGAACTGTCTATTG
Organism: Pseudotsuga menziesii; assembly: GCA_001517045.1. NCBI lineage: Eukaryota > Viridiplantae > Streptophyta > Pinopsida > Pinales > Pinaceae > Pseudotsuga > Pseudotsuga menziesii. Next base: position 87,548 of record LPNX010859466.1, on the reverse strand, counting down.
TCTCTGAATGCCCTCCTGTCTGCAGAATGCATCGAACTCCTTGGAGGTATACTCACCCCCATTGTCCGATCTCAACATCCGGATCTTCCTCCCCGTCTGCTTCTCCACGAGGGCTTTGAACCCTTGGAAGACTCTCAACACAAGTGGGGACTTCTTGCTCCTCAAGAAGTAGATCCAGGTCTTCCTGGAGTAGTCATCAATGAAGCTAATGTAGTACTCAAAACCTGTCAAAGACATTGATGACATAGGACCGCATATGTCAGAATGGATAAGATCTAGCACCCCTGTAGCTCTCGTGTCACTGCTCGAAAAAGCAGTCTTGGTGTACTTTCCCAAAGCACACCCCCTGCACACATCACTCTACTCAATGCTGAACTCCGGTAATCCTGTAACCATGCTCCTCAACAATCTGAGAGCTGGGTGATGTAGGTGGGCCATCCTCCGATGCCATAGCTCACATAGCTCACTATTGCTACTGTGTGCTAAAGCGCATTGTGGCTGAAACAAGAGCTTGTACAGCTTTCCACATCTGACTCCAATGTCCATGGCACCAGACATACCTGTAGCCCTGGGATACACCTGCACTCTCCCATCTGAAAAGCACACCCCAAGACCCCTGTCCTCAATGATGGAAACTGACACAAGGTTCTTCTTCAGCCCAGGGACATACAACACATCCCTCAGAGTCATGAGACTCATCGACTCCCTCTGAAATGTAATGGTCCCCCGACCAACAGCTCTAACAACAGTGTTGTCTCCAAGGACAACCTTCACATCTCTCCCTGTCTGAGATAGCTCTGAGAAGATCTCTCGAGCTCCAGTCATGTGGCTCGAGGCTCCGCTGTCAATATACCAAGTAGTAGGGGTGGATGGACTCCCCTGATGACCTGCCAACAATGAATGCTCACTATCCATATCCATGTCTGTGCTGGTGGCTAAAGAGACTCTCTCTCTCTCCATCTGTCCAGCATAAAGGGAAAACTCCCTCTGAAATGCATCACCAAACTCATCAACCTCTACTGAGGCTGCTGTCTGTTGTCCCTGTCCCTTCTTCTTCTTCTTGCTTGGACACTGTGAAGCATAGTGCCCAAACGCCTGACACTGCATAACACTTGATTTTACTCAAGTCTTTCTTCTGCCCACTCTGCTGCTGCTGCTTGGCCCCACCCTTCTTCTTCTTGCCCTTAGCTGCCAAAGCCACATTCTCGTCATCAACCCCACTGTGAGATGTACTGCCCTATACAAGACCTCTCCTAGTCTCCTCCTGCACAAAGTCATCCCAAATTCTGTCCCAGGTAGGTAGGTTCTCTCTGCCCACTATGGCTTGCACAAATGCACCCCAGGGCTTTGAAGCCCCATTCACTGCTGTGCGTTCTAGCTCTGTAGGGGGTACCACCTCCCCAACCGCTGCAAGTTCATCCCGAACTGCAGAAATCCTGGTAAGATATGCTGTGACTCCCTCACCCCCATTCATCTTTATACTTTTGAGTTTCTCTTTGAGAACCATCTTCCTGTTCTCATTGGAACTCTCATACAAACTGATCAAGGCTGACCAAGTGTGCCCTAGTCTTGCCTGAAATGTGAGGGATTATGTGGTCTTTAACTGCATCTAGAATGATCCTCCTAGCTTTACAGTCCTTCTTGTTGAAAGCTGATAGAGCTGCTGCATCTGCTGATGCGGGAATGACAACCGGGTTAGCTGTAGTGTTCCTAACTATATCCGGCCATAACTCATTCTCCTCCAGTATCAGTAAAATTTTGGCCTTACACGGCACAAAATTTCCTGTCCCATCCAGCCTATCCTCCAGTTTAAAACCTGTAGCCATCTCTACACCAACCCAACAAAGTGCTGCTCACTGACAGAAGGTAAAATACTAAAAAATTCTGAGATCTGAAAATTTCTATGTGTCTGCAAACTATCAGTGTTTTCTGCCCCCAAGCTCTGATACCATGAAGAAATTCTGCGTTTTACTGTTTGCCGGTTTATGTCAACAATTCGTGGTTTTCACATACAACCGGTTTTGCATTGGCTGTAGGTTACTTATGAAATTTTACTGAACAATTAAACACATAGTAAAATACACTAACAGGCTGAAAAAACACTTTTAACAATCACACCATAAAATGATAGACTCAGAGATTTTTTTGGCCAAAATCAAGCCCTGGAAAAACCCCCACAGGGAAAACCAGTTAGAGAGAGAGAGATTTTATTATCTTCAGCAAAATATCAAAACAGAAATACAGTGAAAATTTAACTTATCTCCACCCAAGATTTCATCTCAAAATCTTGAAAAACATGCCTAGCAGAGCCTTGAAAACTGTGCAGAAAAATAACAACAGTCCATACAACTGTACGGCCTCAATTTCTGTGCCCTATTTTATCTCGAAAACTGTGCTGAGTTTACCTCGATTTCTGTGCCAAAAATATGCCTAGAAAACTGTGCCAAAATCCGTACTGTACGGAATCCGTACACCTTGAAAATTGTGCAGCATTAAATGCAGTCTGTACACCTCGAAAATTGTGCAGCATTAAATGCAATCCGTACCTCTGTCTCGATTTCTGTGCAAGAATAAATGCAGTCCGTACACCCTCGAAAACTGTGCCAGCAATTAATGCAGTCCGTACGCCCTCGAAAACTGTGCCAGCAATTAATGCAGTCCGTACCCTCAATTTCTGTGCAGTCTCTCTTCTTGGGAATCGTGCCAATGCCCTAGCTCGACCTCCTTCTCCCTCAGCTCAGTCTCTCCTTCTCCAAAAATGAAAAAGCAAAGTGTTTTGCCTCCCTCAACCCTTTTTGTCTAAACCCTAAGTGGAAATCTAATCCAATGGTGGAGAAAGATCCAATCCAATGGCTAAGATTCAATGAGAGTAAAAATCACATTTATTTAAATCACTTAAATAAATTTACTCACCTACTTAAATTTATCAAAAAGTGACTTTAACTTTATAAAGTCTCATTAAGTAGCTTTTAATGTGAGGGTCACCTTTTCCCTTTTCTAAGTGACTTAGGCAAAAAGTCACTTAGGGAACAAATTCCTAGGTACAAAACTAACACATTGGCTGACTTCAAAATTATTCTCTTTGATATTGTAACTGAATTTCCACAAATATTCGGTAATCCCCAATGTATATTCTGTTAAGATAATTGAATATTCTTTTCAGCCAAAAGGATATAATGTCCCATCACTTTATCATTGGTAAAAAATCTGGCTATCATATAATCCGGAGGGAACTCCATTCTGTAGTTGATTGCATCCTAATTTCAATAAAAGTTAAAAGCATCCATGGCATATATTGGTCCAGAAATGAACAGACTGACAACTGATGCAATAATTGCCCCAAGTTTAAATGAGTATATATACAGGATTTGCCTCTTTGAGATGAATCACTTCCACAAAGCAAACAGCATAAATACAAAATATTTGAAGGTAAAAGAAAAGCAACAACGTGTACAATCCTAAAACCTATGTTTCCCTTTTCCTTTGACACTTTTTAGATAGTTGATTTTTTAAGCATGATAATATTTTGAGTCAACCTGAATGAAGAAATAATCAAGAGATGAAATCAGCATTATCAGCAACTTCACAGAAACAATTACACATTAGAAATGTTAAATGAGTAAGATAAAAATTTGTTTCTTACTTGCTGCAACTGAGTGATGAAGTTAGGTGCAGTCGAAGTTTCTTGTCCAAGTTGTCCAAGCAAAATTGCAAACAAAGATCCAACAATAAAATTGGTAACGGCATAATCAAGGTATGTATGTTGTGGCAACCTGCCACGCCGCTCCAATATATTGAAGAAAAGAGGCCATGAACCCAGGCACAGCAGGGATAGAAGCATCAATATGATTGCCAGGGACATGTCTTCCACTATAATCATCTTGGTGAACCCCCTGTGGAGACCAAATGAATTAATCATACTGAGCATTGTATGGCATACAGTTTGTTGCTTCTAGAGTGATATATGTCAGTAAAATAGTTCAAGGGAGCTTTTAACAGCATACACATTCATGTTCATGACATATTTTTATATGCATGAGCAAAAACAAACTCAAATTCAGTGCATAACTAAAACAAGTGTTATTACATTAGTAGCAAGCATTGTTTCTTGTTTAAGAATGAACATCCATCTACAGATTCTTTTAACCAGAGCCAAGGCCACTGTCTGCAGTTTGAACATCGTTCCAGTCCGCAAGTGTGCCATGTTCAGTCAACAAGGACCTTTTTTAATAGTACAGCAACAAAAATGTCTTTCTGGCTAGCCTTAAATATCCTAAAAACTGATGGATAACAGGATTGTTTCAATCCTACATAAAACATGATAATATACCATGTCAAGCTGACAGAGTCATAAAAAGTGTTAAAATGTTTTCCTTGATTCCCATACCATTACCCATCAATGATTGATCTTGTGTTTTATATCGAGTTATCAAATCTATCCCTCACTAGTGCTGGAGCCTGACCATGTCAAGCTGACAGAGGGTCATAAAAAGTGTTAATATGTTTTCCTTGATTCCCATACTATTTCCCAGCAATGATTGATCTTGTGTTTCTTGTCAAGTTAACAAATCTGTCCCTCGCTTGTGCTGGATCCACAGATCCATGGATTGGCTCTGGCCCTAAAACAGTTCGTAGAAGTGCCTAAACAGATCCACAATTGTGAAAATGGATCTCAAAAAAACAGAAATGGAGCCTGTAATCAAAAGAGCACAAAATATAATGAGTGTGCAAATTACACCAAAGGTATAAGTCGTTCAGAGTTGTTGTAATTATGGTACATCTTAGGAAGGAGCTCTATCCCAAAATGCACATAATAAATTGAATGTGAAGAAGATTGGCGCATGTCGAATTAAGAGGAAGTTCAGAGGAAATGTATTATGAGGTGGAATTGCCAAAAGAGTATGACATACCATTCATATTCAATGTGTCAAACTTGTATGAATATCAAGCAGCAATCAAGTAGAATGTGGCACATGAGAATGTTCAAGATGATTGGTGCAACCAAATACCCAAGAAGAAGCTGAAGAGATCGAGGAGTATAGAATGAACAGATTGTGAGAACACACCTATGTTGCGGGGAAGCGCCCCCGCCCCTCCCACCCTCGACCCCGCTCCAAAAGCTCACTTCGGACCAAAGCACTATGGGAGCTAAGCCGAACCACACTTCCTAGATCGCTCTCGATCCGAAGCAAAACCCAGAGCGCATTTCCTGCCCCAAAAAAACGCTCCCTACCCTATCCAGAAGTGTTTGCTTCCAGGACGCTTCCTACCTCGCTCCCGTCACTTCCTATTTCACTCCCACTTCACTTCTTATTTCGCTCCCCAGGCGCTTCCTCTTTTTAACGCTGCCCACGCCCGCGGAACGCTACCCCCGCCCGCAGAAGAGAGGAAAAGGGTTTTTGGAGGGAAGGAGGAGGGCTTTGGGGGATAAATCCCTCTTTTCCTACCTCATTGTCACTTTGCAAGAGAAGAGAAGAGGAGGAGAGGAGAAGAGAAGAGAAGAAGAGGAGAGGAGAGGAGAGGAGACGGTTGCAGCTTGCCACCATTGGAGAGTGGGAGCCAAAGAGGTAGGTTCTACAACCTTCTAAGTTCTTTGTAAGTTTGTAAATTAAACATTTGTCATTTTCTTTGTGTTAAAATTTTGAAATTTTTTGACCTTTAATTTCTATGATAGTATGAAATTTGAATGCATGGCCTTGGAATATAAATTCTAGAGTCTAGAGTCTAGAATATAATGACTAGAATATACATTGTTAAAAACTTAAATCTCTAGTTCCTCCCTCATTCTATTGCAGGCAACAGGTTAAATCTCTAGTTTCATCTGGCATCAACCATGATGATGGGTTTATGGTTTATTTTGTTGGTTCCATTTGTTATTTTGATGGTGGTGGTTGGAAACCAGAGGAGGAATCAGGAAGAGGATGAAGAAATGGGAAGTGGCACATACCATGGAGAGGAGGAGGAGGAGGAGGAAGAGGAGGGGGAAGAGGAGGAGGAAAGCCGAAATAAAACCAAAGAGGACCCCACACCCTTGTGGAAATATGTCACAAGGCAAGTAGGAACTAGAGGGGGTGGAACCGCCGAATTTCTTTTCCCCCATTGTAAAAAGACATACACAGGTTCATATACCCGTGTGAGAAGACATCTATGTGGGCACATGCCATGTGATGAAAGAAAAACTATAAGCGTTTGTGTTTGCCCAAACGTGGTATCAACACAAAGAGCCATCTATAAGAAGGAAGAATTTGAACCACAAAACATAACAAAACGATCATCAGATGACCATGACCTTTCATGCTCACCAAGAACTGGAGGCCCATCCACCCAAGGCAATGGATTTTCTCCCATGCAATCACGTGGCAGGACAATATCAGATTTCCTTGATCAAGGTGGTTGGGATGACATGGATTCAAAAGTGTATCAGTTTCTCTATGCATGTGGCATACCATTCAATGTTCTTCGCTCACCCTATTGGCATGAAATGGTAGAGGCCATTTGCACTGCCCCAGAAGGATACAAGAGCCCCGAGTATGACAAAGCTAGAACTGTGGGGCTTGACAAGGAAAAAGCCAAGATCCAAAATGCTTTGGGGCAATTCACAAATGCTTGGAATGAGTATGGGGTATCAATTGTATGAGATGGTTGGACCAATGTGAAAGGTAAGCCATTGATAAATGTTCTTGGTGTCTCTGCTACTGGCGCAATCTTCCTTTCGGCACATGACTACTTAGATAAATTCAAGACCGACATGAACATTGCAGAACTCCTACTCAAAAACATTGAAGGTATTGCTCCATACAATGTCCTCCAAGTCATAACAGATAATGCTGCTAATTGTAAGGCAGCGGGAGCAATCACTGAAGATAAATACCCCTACATATTTTGTTCCGGGTGTATGGTTCACACATTGAACCTTTTGATGCATGAAATTATTAAGTTAAAGGAAAATGAATACAAATGGATTGGTGAACTGTACAAAAAGGGTAAGCACATGATAAGATTTATTACCAACCATAGCAATGCCCATGGCATTTTCCGCGCTCACTCAAAGTTAGAGCCATTAAAGATAGCAAAGACTAGATTTGCTAGTTATTACCTCACCTTCAGGCGCCTTTTAAAGGTAAGAGAGGCATTGGCTAGCATGGGATCAAGTGAATCATGGCAAGTCTTGAAAGATAGGGCTACATCCACATCTGACAGGCGTGATTTTCAAGACTGGAAGACACAGCTCTTGATGGTCAATTTTGGGCAAGTGTCAAGTCTGTTTTGCGGTTCACAAAGCCCATTTATCACATGATTTGGTTTGCATATACAAATAAGCCGGTAATTGGGGAGGTGTATGAGCAGATAGATAGCATGTTGGACCAGATTAAAGATATTGTTGAATCGAAGGATCCCATCCTGTATGACAATATTCACACACATGTCTTCAAAAGGTGGGATCGTCTCAACGTTCCACTGCATGCTTTAGCATATGTATTACTACCAAAATATTATTCTCCATCTTGGTTGGCCAAACCAGCACCTGGGGGTGGGGTTAGGAGAAATCCCCACACAGATCCAAAGGTACAAGTTGGGTACATGGCTGCTATAGACAAGTTGGTCCCTGATGAAGAGGAATGTGCCTTATTGCGTAGTGAATTAAGCAAATACCTCAGTGAGATTGGTTCGTTTGGTACTTTGCATGCTAGAAAAGATCAAGATAGGGCGCCTCCTATTGAGTGGTGGAACATGTATGGATCATCATGCCCACGCTTGCATAAATTGGAAACCAAAGTGCTTTCACAGCTGGTAAACAGTTCCTCTGTAGAAAGGTGTTGGAGCGCCTATAGCTTCATCCACTCAGTGAAAAGAAACCGATTAAATGAAAATCAGGCAGAAAGCTTGGTTTATGTACATTACAACTTGAGGTTGTTCACTCATTACTGTGAGCGGGCCAAAACCGATAGATCATATGTCACTTGGGACAACAATCCAAAGGAGCATAACTTGGAGGATGGAGCCTTAACTTTAGAGCACTTGGAGGAAGAGCTTTTGGGTGATGAGGATAACCATGCAGCAGCAACAGCAACAACAATGCCACCACCTCCTTTGCCCCTAGGTTCAACTTCACAACCTCCACCTGCATCAGTGAGGGGGGGTCATGCAGGACCAAGTCTTGAACGTGGCTCAAGCAGCTCAACATTGGTGGCTACTAAGGATGAAAATACCGCTCCCTTTGTCCATGGACATAGACAACGGGAAAAGAAATTAGAAATTTCTCGTGGCAAGAGGAAACATCCATAAAATCTACTTTTCTTATTTACAGTACTTTCAAGTTTCTGCACTGTTGAGATTTGAGAACTTGAGTCATTGACTCTTTTATATTTATTATGGTATATTTTGTGAACATTACATGGCAATTCAAGTTTGAACTTTGAAGTTGAACTCTGAAGCTGTAAGGTTGATAACTTGATGTTATGGATAATGGACCTATGTTTGATGAATTCACTAGTATATGATAATTGATTGAATCATTGATGGTTGATGAATGATGTTATATGGCATTATGATTTATCATGTTATGGTTTATTTCATGTTTTTATGCTTTCCATGACTAATTCAACATTCTACAAGCATTTGTTGGCATATATGTATCAAAATATATTAAAAATATATAGTATAAAAAACGCTTCCAAATCGGAAGCTTCTAAAAATTTCGCTTCTCGCTCCCAAGTAACCTTGGAACACACAACACACCCTATAAGCAATGCTTAGTGAAATGGAAGGACAAAGCCATAAAAGAAAATACTTGGGTTTTTGAAGATTATTATCAAAGACTTGGCAAGAATAAGGAAAAAGTAACTAACAAGTAGTTCACAAAAGTAGCAATCGAGTAGAATGTGGCACATGAGAATGTTCAAGATGATTGGTGCAACCAAATACCCAAGAAGAAGCTGAAGAGATAGAGGAGTATAGAATGAAAAGATTGTGAGAACACACAACACACCCTATAAGCAGTGGTTAGTGAAATGGAAGGACAAAGCCATAAAAGAGAATACTTGGATTTTTGAAGATTAGTATCAAAGACTTGGAAAGAATAAGGAAAAGGTAACTGACAAGTAGTTCAAAGAAGTTGCATGAGGACATGTAATTTCCTATTCACAGGGGAAATTTGATGCGGTAGCATCTAGACTTTTGAACAAGTCATTGGCACTAGTTAGCACAAAAAATGATAATGTGTAGAAGAACATAGAAAACATTGTGTGCAACTAGCAATAGGTGTAGCAAATGAGCCATGGTGTAGAAGATGTGTACACACGAGACAGTAGTTTGGGTGTAGAAGGAGATCTGCACACATAGAAACCAAGTGCATGCTACAATATTGGCACAAGAAAGACACAAAAGATAGTATAGTGCAAGATGTGCAAAAATTGTGATGTGACGCAAGGATCAATTGAAGCGTTAGGAAGAAATTGTTGAAACTAACTACAGCCAGAGTCGAGTATATGGGAAGGGAGAAGCCTAAAAATATGATGATCCCAAAGGGGCTCGAATTGCTTGACATAGAGTTGGTTGGTTTCACAAGTTGGTGGGTTACATTGTGAATTGGTGGAGGACAAAAGAACACAAGCAAAAGAAGAGTTCAAAGGATGAAAAAGAAGACTAGTACAAGGGCTAGGGTTGAGATGTGTTAAAGAGCTACAAAAATTGAGAACCTAGACTAGCATTGAAGTGCGTGTTGGTGTATACATACACAATCATTTACGCTAATGTGGATGAGTAGACTAGTTCTTTTATCTCTCCACCCATGAAGGTTATGTGCATTGTTTCTTTCCTACAATATAACTTTTGTTATATAGTCGTTAGGGTTTGTAGAGTGCTTTAGGCTCAACCCTAGATAAGCGTAAAGAAGTGTAATGTCCCCTTTTAAGGATTATCGAACCCACAAGGCAGGCATGCTACCTAGATTCAAAAATCTCAATATAAATTAGAATCCAATAAACTCTAACTCCATTTAAATTCACACATGCATACAATCAAATAATGCTTTGGAATTAAGCATGTGTAAACTCGCTTAAACTATGGATTCCATATCGAATTTCATTCATAAGCAAAAACTAAAGTTAAATTGGAGAGCTATAAACAAAAATTTAAGAGTGGTGATTGAACACTTATATTTTCACTAAGATGATCTAAGAAACTAGTTGCGTATGAGAAATTTTCCACCCAATCGTAGGCATCAATTGGAAATGCCACCCCAAGCCAAGCTATGAGGCCACCAGGGGGAAGGAAACCAACTATGGGCTCATAGATCACTCACTAACCCAGTTTCTCTCAAGCTCACCCAATTTGTTGACAACTACACACTCCAAGTAATCATCTAGCTATCAAACAATCATAGCATTCTCATCCACTACCCACACAGCACAAGGAAGACATCTTCCTTCTCTACTCAATAGTCCCTCAAGTATTCTCTCTTCTAGTGCTCCCGTGGTAGGTAAGAAGAACCCATCATGTTGTTTATCTTCTCGAATAACCTAGCAAAAATATATCTTGGCTCTAAGGAAACCAATGAGCAACAATTAACAATGGAAAGGGAGGTTTCCTAAACAACCAACCTCTATGTTCATCTACAACCATCCAACTCTCTTCCCCAAGTCCACAAATTTCTTTTCCATAGTTGGTTTTGTCATTTTTTAGGTTCACTGTTATGGCCCTGTTATCACATATACATTTTGCGGCTAGGCTACCATGATGCAACATACATACTTGTCTTTTATTCTATTCCAAGTTATTTTTCACATGGGGTATTAGCATGGATCATTACATCTTCAGCCATTCCAGAGCCTTGTTCATCATATTTTCTTGCCAGGACTGAGATTCAGGAGTCCATTGAGATGCTTTTGGTGATAATCTAGTTCATTGGAGCAGAGCAATAGATCATAGTTGGTACACACATTTATATAGGGGATTATCAGTTGAAGACAGGTATATATGGTGAGATCAAGTATACGCTTCTTTGGTTTGATTTTGCTCTATGATGTATGTCAAACACCTATGCTTATCAGGTTAGGATGATTATGGTGACCTATGTTTATATCTACTATTGCTTTAACTTGTGTTATGACTAATCAAGGGACTTGATGTGAAGACTGTTGCTCATGGCATGCTTGAACAAATAGTAAACCTTAGTGTTGTTGATGTATTTGTAACTTCGGAATGTATTCACTTGAATATCTTATGTATTGTACCCCGATGTTTATTCCGTGAAGCATCTGTAATGTAATTGAGTCATGTCATGCCCCGATGTTTCGATCAGGAGATTCAATAATGTAAACAAGTCATGTAAAGTCATTGAGGTTAACCCTCCATTGTAAGTCGAGGCAATAGTCCCCACAATTGAGTCAAGGTTAACCCTCCTTGTTGATCGAAGGGCAAAGTCCCCACAGTTGTGGGGCACTAGGGTTATTAGACTCTCCTAGAGATGTCGGCCCTGGTAAGTAATTGTTAAGTGAGGCCGACATGTTGGAGTGGACATTAAGTGAACAAAAGAATATAAATAGAGAGTGAGCCTCTCTATTTATTACACACACACTCACTCATTGGGGCGCATGAGTGAGAGAGGAGAAGCTCTCTCAAGTGAAAGAGAGAGAACAACTGTGGAGGTCATCTTTTCTGTCTTTGGGTTTTACTGATGCCATTGGTGCTCATTCTATCTCTGAGGAAGTTGCGGGATTTTCTCCTTTATGGTTTCCCAGAGGAAAATTATTTGTGTCTCGTGTCTCTTGTGATTATTGATGTGCATGTTATTCTCTCAAATAAGATCCTAAGATCATATTGCTTAAATGATAAAAATCTAACAAGTGCTAGGTTGGTTCCATGTATCACTTGTCCAAGTCCATCCAATTTCATCCATTGTAAAATATGTCATGTGACTTAGACTATTTGAGACTTGTGAGATTGAAGATCCTTTCCCCATTTTGACCTCTATGCATGATGGATCCCATATTGTTTTGTGTCTCGGCTCTGAGTTGTTTTGTGTCTCGGCTCTGAGTTGTGCAACAAAACTTGCTGAAGCCTTGATCCTTCTGGCCCAGGAGAACCTGCCGATGTTGGTTCCTGAGCTTAGGCGAGTTGGGTTTTGAAGCCTTGACCTCTCTGGTCGGTTGCCCCCGATGTTTGGCCTTGACTGTGGAAATTCCCCCTAGTTGCTCGAAAAGTTGTCAGTTAAAAATTGAAGCAATATGTCTACCATTATTACATGCATTATGAGCTATATACTATATATTATGAAATGCAATGCCCACAAATGAAATTGCAAACTGTCTTTAGACACAAATAAAAAAGGGCTATGAAGTGAAATTGTTAAAGGCCCAAATAAAGTACTGGATAAACAAATGCTAAATCTAAAGACTGTTGGCCATCTTATTGAAATGTAATGATTAATTCATCACGGAGCCTACGGGTTTTGATGTGAGACGGAGTAAGGGACAGCTAATTCTAAGTGTCCCCTAGGATCTCTTCACTACAATTTCTTGTGTACTCAACGCAAGGGTCCTAGAAAAGATCCTCACAGAACTTGATCTTTAGCTTGGATGTGAGTCGTTAGACATGATTGTTAAAGTCGAATGGACCCTTTTCAGAGCAGCTCATTCACCTGTGGGACACCATCATTCACTATTGTTTATCTATAATGCATATGTCACTTTAGTCGTGTATACGTGTCATTATTCGAATAAATCACAAAGTCAAAGACGGTCAAAAGTCATTCCCTTTGCCTCAACCTTTGTTGTCCATCCTCACCCAGCAATAGCACATTGTTTACCCTTTGTAAGTATGGCATGGACAAGCGGACTTCTAGAAAGTTCCAAGATTTTTTAGAAGCACAAGTACATCTTACTATTATTACTATTATTTGTCACCATGATTATGAATAACCAATATAAGCTTGGTTTTGATATACACCATTGGAGCATTTATTACCCTAGATGCTTACAGGATCATATTGATGCAGTATCTCATCTTGATTTTGGGTACTTTGACCTGGTCAACCCAGTTGACCAAATCAAGCACAATTCCTGTTGGTAGATATGACGGTAGGGACTTGTCTGCAACCCATCTATCCTTAACTACAGGGAGGGTGAATCTTGTTGATAGAATATATGCAATAATGGACAATTTCCTAAAATTTCTACACTTCTTCAAAGGAGAGAGAGAGAGAGAGAGAGAGAGGGAAAGGAGGGGGTTACCTCTTGCAGCGTGTCATTTGGTGAAGATCCTTTTGCTCCAGCCTCCATGGCCCTTAGGCCTCCATTAGCAACAACTAGCTAGTTCCTTACCTCTAGCTCTTAAAAAACTTCAAATAAAGCATGAAATCTATCTACTAAATGTTGCAAAAATACATGAAACAAACATGGACTGAAGCACAATCTTTACAGGAAATTTGAATTGCATCATATTAAATTGAGAGGAAGGTAATTACAACCCAATAATGGGTGAATCCCCTTCTCCCTTGCTCTAAACTACCCCTCTCCATCAATGCCAATGATCAAAGAAACTATGATGTGCAAGAAAGGTTCTATCTATCTTCTCATTCCTCCAACATGCCTTTGCTCTCTAATTTGTCCCTCTTCTTTCACCTCATATGTCTTTCTTTTATAGCATTAGTATTTGTGTTTCCAATCACTCACCATGAATGTGGGATTAGTATTTTTGAAGTTTTTTTATTGTTTCCTTCAAAAAACCCACTTTCTTAAGTTTTTGGGCATTTTACTTGAATCTCCAGGTTTCTAAGACAATTAATACATATGCCATGTATTCTTTTCACTCCAGGAGTTGTGGTGACTAAGTTTTGATCCTTAAGCAGTCTTGGTATTGAATTATTTAGAGAAACCTTTGTCTTCACATACTTCTTCCTTTGCGGAAGTAGTGGTCCGATGAGAGATCAAAGCTCTCAATTTGTTCCAAGTTATGGTCTTCATGTTGTGGGGGAAAAGAAGATATGTTTTCAGACCATCATCTTCGAGGGTGTTAATTTTATTGTTAACAGTTCCCAAGGCAGTGACTCAAAATACAACATGGTTTATATTTGTTCCAAACATGCCCAGGACCAATACTGTGGTTTCAATTTTGAGAGTTTCACCCCAGTTCTCCTGATAACTTATTATTATCACTTAATTATTGGCCAAATGATCAAATTTTATTACAGATGGCAGTATGTTTGGTTCTCCTAGAGAAGTGCAGTGTTTAGGGGGTATGAGTAGTCGCTTATACCATTCTTCTATGTCTCCAGATCATCCAGAGCAGTCAATTTGCCCCAGTTTACACCCTGGACAGAGTTATAATGGATTTCTCATTTTCCAGGGAACATACCAACAAAAATGAACTAGAGAATTCACTGAAAAAATCGATTTGGCCTCCTAGGTTAGAAAATGGCTTGGAATTTTCACAGATGATGTGTCTCAACATCCCAGACACTGCATCAACAATTTTCAGTCAACAGTTGTCTAGATTATTTCTAGCTTGGCTCATCTAATACAGAAACCCCCCCAAGGGGCGCCCCCTCTACTTGGATAATGATGTATTGTATTGTTATATCATGTATTATGAAATTGTAAAGGGGCCTAGGGTGAATTCAGCCCCTAGTGACCCCCTCCTATATATTATCATGTCACATCTTATGTTATAATGTAACTTTCCCTTTAGAGAGGCGTCCTTGAACAAAGTGCACCCCCTCTTTGACTTGGTCACTTGATCCATGTATTGATCTATGTATTGTTGATCTCCACTGTTGATGATGTTATAATCTCAACCATTGGATGTAAAAGTAAGTTAGGGTTTACGTGTCTCTCAAACTATTTAAGAGAGGTGACCCCCCCATTGTATTTCATGAGCTCTAGCACCAGAATTTGAATAAAGAGATTTTGTCTAGGACTACACACTTGTTTCTTGCTTGATGAATGAATGAGTTGATGACTAGCACTACTTTTTCTTCTGTTCTAAGATCAATCCATCATAGTTTTTGTACCGTTCCTTGTTCCCATTTTACTGACAGGTTGAAGGAGGCGATTCTGAGAGAGGCACATTGGTGGGGGGTCTCACTCTATTGTTGTAACTCGGTCTTGGTTATTAGGGAGTTTCAACTTCTATATGATTTATTTTCCATGTACATCTTTTAGCTTGCATTTCCTGTTTATTTTCCATACTGATTGATTTTCCTTGGTGTGACAGGTACAACAAGGGTGCTAGGGTCATTGGCAGAAGCAGCACTTCATCAAAAGCTTGCTCAGAATTCTTATTTAACCTCAAGAAATGCATTCTTCATCATCCAAGAGGTCATCAGCAATGATTCAGGTACATTTGTCACGTAAGTTCTCCATCTTTTGATTTTCTCATGCATTGCCCATCATTGCTTGAACAAAAAAACCCTCAATTAGAAGTAGGAAAAATCACCTAACCAATTTGCACCGGGAATTGGCGAATTAGGCGTTCTGGGTTTTGACCGACATACCGAAAAAACCCCTCTTCCTCAAAAACATCAAGCTTGGACTCCTCTACCAATCTCCAGGCACTGGTTTCAATCTGGGATAAAATGCCCTTCCTTAAGCAGTCAGCCAGTTTCCCTCTGTTTTTGTCCTGTTTTACTTGGGTAGTTTTCACTATCAAATCCCTCATCCAAGTTAGTGTACATGAAGTCATAATTGTCAATATCAACTACATCTTGGGGATTTGTCGATTATCTGCGTAAATCCCCCCAGGGTCCGGGTTTGATCATTTGAACTAGCACACTAAAATCCGGATTATCCACTTGCTTTCCTTATTTATAGGGGTATTTTGGTTATAGGGGCGCCCCCTAGTCTTAGTATCTCCACTGAGTCTAAAGTGTCAGTATCCTTGACTGGCATGACATCTGAATTCTTTCAGAGGTCTTGGTTATCATAGGTCATGACTTTAGTTGCCCTTCCCCTTTGCCATCCTGGATAGGATCATCCTACGAGGAAACTATTGTCCACCGATTGCACACCACCGACAGAAATCTTTCGAAAGTTGTCTCCTCACTTAGGAAAGTGGGAGAGGTGTGACCTTGGGGGCAAGCATAGAGCTAGGTACTGTCACCTACTCCTAGTTCCTCCGTTTAGGCTAACTCCTAACGAAGCCAAGGGAGGTAGTCCCTACAAAAGAGTTTCTATGGCTCTTAAGTTGTTAAAGTGTTTTGATTAGTTGCGGATGCGGATGGGTGTTGTTTAGGAGTTATTATGATTTGAAGTGTTTGTTTATTATGAATATGACACTAAATTAAAAGCAATCCACGTTGCTAACAAGAGATTAAAAAGATAAGCAAAAATTCTAGACTTTACTTAAGCATTCAGATATAATCAACAAAAATAAACCATAGACAGTTGATCAAGATAGAAGATTACTCAATTATAACGAAGGATCAGTGCCTTATGGAGTCAAATAAATGCGTGAAATAAAGTCTAGGAATTAAGCTAGTGAATATTAGGTTTTGCAAGTGCTCTTGGTAGATTTTAATAATTTTAAAGAATGCTCTTGATTAGGGTGTCAACAAAGGTTTGTCAAAGCCGGGAGACTCTCCTAAGTTTCCTCCATTTAAGACATGTCGGGCCCGCCCAGTATCCCAGGCTGATATTGTCAAGTGACCAGCTAGCCGAGACTCTATGACAGTGGGAGGTTCCGGCGCCTCTACTAGGAAGTACTTTGGAAGAATCCCTACAACGCCGGTGCGTTGGTTACGGGGTGTTAAGTATTATTAGGTTACTCTTGTAGGGTTTAAAGATCCAGTGCCGTTTCTGGGTACTCTGATCTGAGATCGGTCAGAGCATACTCTGGCAAGGAGGGAAGGAGCTATTAATTAAAGGGGTGTGTGTTGCAAGTTTTATTAAATTAATTAATTAGGACTCTCCGACAGAGAGCGCTCTTGACCCCGTCTTATGACAGTGGTTCAAGAGACTTATCTAATCTAAGATGCCTAATGCAGGGATATGCAGTTCTATGAATGCTCTCCAATAGAGAGTGCTCTTGACTTGTGTTACTGCAAGTTCAAGAGTCTTACTTAATTTGTTAAACTTGAAAAAGACATAGAACATAAAAAATCTAACTACCCAAGAGTCTCTTTCAGGCTTTTTAGGGCCCTAATCGAGAAAGCAAGGGGGTAAGTATACAGTAAGAACTTATTCAATATTTAATCAAACAGTCAAATCAATACTTTTACTTCATTTTCAAAACATAAATAATTAATCAAAACATGAACTACTTGATTATGATTATGCAACTTATCCTACCCTATCGATACTATCATTAGCAATTTAAACCAAAAATGAAAAGCATGAGAATGAGACGATACAGGCTTCCCCCAAATGGGGGAAGAAGGGTGTGGGAGCCGTAATCCCACTCGCTTTTTTATTAATTTTTACAATTTTGATGGCTTTTATTTTTTGCCTTTGCCTTGGAAGAACATGGAGAGAAAGGGATAGAGAGAAGAGGGAAGATTTGTCTTTTTTGTTCTTGCTTGCTTCCTTGCTTGCTTAAGGCCCTTTGGGATTTTCTCGATTCTTCCTGCAAATAAGAGCTTTAAACAATTCAAACGTTATATGTTACTCAAAAATTTAAAGACAAACTACAAACTAAATTCTTAAAAAAGAGGGTAAAAACCAGCGGTGAAAGAAAAGGAAAGAGAGAGGAGAAAAACCAAGAAAAGGGAAAGAGAAAAGGTGAAAAAGAGGGTTGTCCTAAATGTGAAAAAGAGGGCTGTCCAAAGGCAAAAAGAGGGCTGTAAAACAGTAAAAAAAAGGGCAGCGAACAGTCAAAAGAGGGCTGTCCAAAGAGAAGAAAGAGGGCTGCAAAGCTAAGTGAAAAGAGGGCAGCGAAAAGTCAAAAGAGGGCTGTCCACAAGGAGGAAAAAGAGGGCTGCAAAGCTAAGTGAAAAGAGGGCAGTGAAAAGTCAAAAGAGGGCTGTCCACAAAGAGGAAAAAGAGGGCTGCAAAGCTGAGTGAAAAGAGGGCAGCGAAAAGGAAGGAGGAAAGGCGAGCCAAACAAGGCAAAGAAAGGGAAGCCAAAGGAAGAACTAGAGGAAGGAAGTTCGGTAACCAAGAAAGTGTTTAAATTTATGAAAGACTTTGAGATGGAACTTTGGAGGAAAATCTCCTTGTCTTTTTCCTCTTGGAAAAAGCCAAAAACTCTGTAAGTCTTGAAAGTCAACAATGTTAGAAGGTTCTTATGACGATGAAGATGAGTTTGATGCAGCTAAGCTCGCACCCTTCTCCAAATGGCGAGATCTGTAAAGACAATCCAACTTGATACCCAGTGAGATCAAACAATAAAATCTAGTATGCTAGGAATATGCAAATCAAGATCAATACTTCATATAACTGAATATTTGTACCCATCTAGATTATGATAAACTTCGCATAATAAACCAACTTGACAGCAGCAAATGGTAAATCTTATGTTCTAATAATAGACTTCTAAAGCTAGTTGTTTGATTCAACACATAAATAACAAATTGAAAGCATGAAAAGAGATCACCTCATACAACACATCCACCAATGAAGAGACAATCCTGTAGACCTCCAAAGTCGAAAAAGCTTTATTCAATAATATAATGATTACAATTTTTGCAGAGCTTCTATGCCCAAAAGTCCATGATAATAGAGCTGAAAGAGCCTCTTTTTAACAAATGAGAGAGTGTTAAAACCCTAAAACCAAAAAACCAACCCTAACCAGCTTAGCCACCTAACAAAGAGCCCAAACCTAAACTGGAGAACCGGGAGTGAGGGGAGGCCTCCACCCAAGCAAGGCGCCCCCACTCCAAACCTGTGCACTGAAAACAAGCCAAGGATGAGGCCACATGTGTGAGACTGGATGTAGGTAAGCTCATCCTTTAGGTCTGGCAGGAACCTGAGCTAGGTTTGGGAAGCCCACTGATGGTGTAAGCTTCAGTCTTTACCTCGATCAAATCACCGGACCAATGAGAGCTATCCATCTCATCTTTAGCTGGAGATGACATGTCTGATAACTGATAATAAATTAATTGCTCTCTTAATGATGACTGAAGCTGAGTTATGATAACTCCAATCATCATAAGTGTTCCATGAGATGTCATTTAGCCTTTTATTTTATTAAATTTGGATTAATTTGGAGAGTTTTAGTTTTCTCCAAAATAATCATTTTTTTTTAATAAAAATCATTTTTTACTAAAAATCATTTTTTAACTCAAAACTGACTTTTTTGACTAAAAAGGCATTATGTGTCCGATTGCTGATCTGAAAGTTGGTTCTGACTGGCTGGCTGATCAAGAATGATTTTTGGCTTAAGGTTAGAGCCTTCAATCACTGAATTCTGAGTCCGGATCACGAACGGGTTTTTTCCATTTAATTTATGGAAAAATTAACCCAAAAAACTTAGGAAAAGTAATTAAAAAATAAAAAATAATTTTTCACTGTTCGAAAAAGATTTTTTCGAAAATTTTTTATGTGTCCAAATGACTTAGGACATGACCATGATCTATCTAAATAATGTCTAGTAGGCTTATAACACTCAGTTGGGCTCTAATAACCCCCCAAGGCCCAAAATTCAACATTGGGCATTCCAGCTTTGGAGGAAGCGGGAGAAAACCTCGTCAATTATACTCGGCTGAAGGCAAAGCATAATTGTCAGGGGCAAAAAACTCCCTGGAATACCCTATTTGAGATTCAACGTCTCGGGAGACCGAACCACTCAAAAATATCCTACTAGCACATTTTATTACAAACCCCGCGGGGCCATGGTCAAAATTATTCAAATAAAAAAGTGACTAGCCAATATTGGCTAGACAAGCAGACGGATCAACTGATACACTGGAATCAGACTTTGAACAAGTCTGTCAACTGGCGGCTCCTCAGGTAACCCAACTTATGGTACAAAAAGTTGGATAACAGAAACTACAGGATTTGTGATAACAATCACCTAATTGATTTAAGGTTAAATGATTAGGGTTTTTGTATGAAGGTTTTAACCATTTAGGGTTTTGGTATCTCAAGCTCTTTATAAGAGCAAGGGCCCTCAATGTAATGTTGGACCATACTGTCAAATAATAATATTATGTTGTGTCATGCATCTCTCATGTGGTAGATGATGTAATCTATGTAGGGTTTCTCGCTGCTTTGGTTACATAATAAGACAGGTTCTTACCAATGTTGCACTTATCAGTTATATATTGTCGATAAGATGATATATCGTCATTTTTCGCATGTCCAACATTATTGTAATAAATTCAGTTTTTGGAATTTATTGTGATGAATTGGGAAATTATTGGCTTGCCTTGTCAAGTCTGCATTAAAAGTTGGTTTTGGGGTTTTTGTTCTCTCAGTTTGTAAAACTGAACTAGGGAATTGAGCTTTGAGGATGTTGCGATCATTTCCAGCAAGAAAACAAGACAAAATTTGTTCTTTTCATTACCATCAGTTGAGCAATTGTGGAGTGGGTATTTACTCCAACCTACTATATACATATTCCCATATATGTAAAAAAATGTATGCTTGTATTTTCTTTGTTTTTCTATATCTAGTATAGGATTTGTAATGTCCATTAGATATACCTATTCTTGTCATTTTTTATGGGAGATTTAACACTATCTAGCTGTCATATTTTAACTGCATCATTCTTTTGTTTTGATTGAATTTTCCTCTTTGTTTTGTGCCATAGGTTTAATCAGCGAATTAGTGCACTAGAAAATGCAAAAGCCATTGGACCCAATACGGGAGTATGTTGAACTATTTCAGGGTTTTAATCAACTGAATCTAATTGTTGATTCCTTAGTGCATTATCCTTGTAGCATCTAGATGACTCATGGTGATTAATCTCTTGAGATACATTTATTTTTGTTTTGATGTGATTTTGTATCATCATTTCGGGGCTTATGAATCAAGAGTCGGGACAAATATCATATTTCAATATCAATGTGTGATATTCCACTTGACATGAACTTATGCATTTTATATATCAATTTTATTTTCATATTTATGTAGCAATGTGTTTGTTTGATTTTATTGTTGCTTTGTATGTTTAAAAATTTGAAAAAAAGTTTATTATTTTTATATTTTTTCAAGAGAGTGGGGGGCATATTCTTCCAAGGTTGAGATAGCAGAGGAAGACTGAGGTGCATCTTTCAGACGCTGAGAGGGGGCGCACTTCCCTGGGCAGAGATACAGAGATGATTGCATCAGAGATCATAGCAAACAAAGGGCACACATGCCAGATTGGTCACACGTGTGCCAGAGGGGCGCATTCCTTCAAAGACAGTTCAATTGTTGAAGAATTCTTCCAGAGATCTAGCATGCCTTTCCAAGGCATAAAGTTCTTATGTGTAACTGATAAAGTTGATTGTAATCTCTTGCATATTTCTCTGGCTCTGATTATAGAAAGCCCATAGATGTTGGTTTTCCTCATTGGGGTTTCCACGGTAAATCAGTATGCTAAATTGTGTGTTTGATTTCTAGTTTCGCTGCACATGTTCAACGGTTAATGAGTTTATTGTATTGCTGCCTATATCAGATCTGAGTTTTATTTTCTATGCATGTATCTGGGAATCTATTGAAAGTAGTATATCAGAGTTAAGCTCATCTCTTGTGATAACAGTGTAAAATCAACATCAAGTAGTCGTGGAAGGAGCATGTGAAGCAGTTTGGCTCAGCCGGAAGCTTGAAGATATGAAGATTCAACAAAGCAAACCTACCTTATTGTACTGTGATAATCAGAGAGTTCTTAAGCTAACAAAAGAATCCACAAGTGTACCAAACATATTGACGTTCATTGTCACTTCATTTGACAACCTGTAGAGATGGAACAATTGAGCTACAATACTATGCTACAGAAGATTAGACTGCAATAGATTCTCACAGATTCTTTGGGTCCATAAAAATTTGTAAAATTCAAAGACAAACTTGGTGTATTTTCTAGATTGACCATTAGGGAAGTGTGTTAGAATATAAAGATCATTAAACTATAGACTTAGGCATATTAATAAAGTCACTTGGTGACTTTAGGTTACTTTATGTTTAATTATTTTATTAGAGTACACATAAGTCATTTTAGGGTTTCTATATTTAGTGTTAGCGTCATCTCATTATTATAAAGAGAACATTGTTCTCTTCATTTGAAAAAACAGAAGAACCATTTTCTCTCTTTCAATTCTCTTTTTGTCCTTGGTTTCTTTGTGTGTTCAGTTTTTGTAATAATATGTGTCACCTTCCTCTAAGTGGAAACTCCGCTTCATGGCCATGACACAGTCCACTACTAACTCTAATTATATATTCTTGATCAATGTAGCATTGATTACCACGAGGTATTTAAACTGTTGAGGCACATAATCGCTTGTTTCCCACTAAAACAATGAACCATGTTAAAATTGTGCATCACATCGATCAAGGATATATGATCAAAGGTAGTCTTTAAAAGTTAACCGTAATAAGTAAAATAACCTTTAAGGTTTGAAGAGATTTGAAGTTAAGAGAAAAACACCAACTACCAGAAATTTTTCCTTGTTATTCCCTTCCTTTCAGGAGTAAAACAGGAGTAAAACAAATTAAACAGTATCCTTCTTCGAAGGTCAGATGTAATAAGTAAAATAGCTTTCAAAGAGCAACAAAGGCTTTAAATTCAACACAAAAGACACCAACCCAAGCTCATAATCACTTATTGTGGAGTATAGGGCACAGTGTGTTGCGTTTGAATCTCAATTTTTAAAACAAATTAAGTGTTTTAAAAAATATTCTCCACCATTGTCAGTGCGAATTATCTTTATTAGATGTCTTAATTTTGTTTTAACAAAGGCTTAGAAAGTAACAAAAAAGATTTTAATATTATATATATACTCACCAACTCACGGTGACAAGTAGATATCTACAAAGCTTTTGTCCTTATAACCAAAATTGAATTGGTCCATGCATAATGCAGAGGACTATCTGAGATGAGTAAGGTAGTAACTGGAGACCTAACCGTAAAACTGGCCTATTGTCATTTACTGAATCCTAGCTTGGCAGAATCTGTGGAAATGTCGATGGAAGGGCCCCTCAAAGTGTATGCCTTACAACAGAGCATCAGATGATATTGACCATATTTTCTTCGTTATGACTTAGATAGAGTGTGTTTGGATGTGGTAAGTACAAAAAAGAGACAGTGGAGGATGCCCAGAGGATAGCTCTGTGCTCATTAAATAGTGACCAAATAGATTTTTCAGGCTGAATTTTTAATCAGAGCCTGGGTAATTACTCCCTTATTCATGATGTGAAATATAATATGGCAGGAAATGAATTGGAAAATTTTTCAGGATAACAGATTTCCTACAGGTAATTTACTGCAACGAATCTGAAAGAAAATAAATGAAATAATTGAAGAAGGATCCATAATAATGGGGGCTCGGCAATTTCCACAGAAGATAGTATAAAACTTTAGGCTTGGGACATTGATTACCAACAATTAAAGTGGACCCCACCAATCCTATTGACACAGGGCATAAAACTCGATCTCCCTCTGACACACCAGCACTTAGGGGATGATCCAGGGAGGGCAGGAATTGGGAGAATCATCTGAGATCACATGGGCTAGCCTTGCTATGTACAGGCAGGAAATTTGGGAGAGACTACAAACAACATGGCTAATCTAATCGATCTGTAAGGGGATTCATGATGCTGCTGAGATGCAGATTCCTAGTCTCGTTGTAGAGGGTGAATCCCAGATCACATCATAAACATTTTCTGACAACATTTTCATTACCCCGAACAGAGCAAAAATGAGATCAATTGGCATTTGGTGGCCCCTCTGAAGCTGTGAATTCTCCTTGGATTTTACTTAAACCATGATATTTTAAACTTTCCTCTTTGCCTTGATGAATTCTGCTTTGATCCTTTATGAAACTTTGATGCTTTTAAAACTTGATCATCTTAACGAGGTTTTACTTCTTGATTCTTCTGTGAAATGCCAAACCTTTGTAAGATTCCTTCATCTCACAATGTGCTCCTGGGATTTAGGCTTAAACGGAACACACGCTCCTCCTATCTCGAATGGATGGAACGAATAACAACGAAGATTATATATGATAATTCACAATTTCATGATCAGCCATACCTACAACTACAACCTCTTACTAGAAGAACTCGCATGGAGACGTTTAACTCTTTGAGTTGGTTGTCAATGAAGCAGCAGTCTTTCATTGAGTGTACCAGCAAAGGAACTGAATAGCCCTCAGCTGCAGGAATTATATTCACGCTCTTAATTTCAAATGGATTCAGGATCGGAAAAATCAGTTGGATAACAAGTTAGCAAATCCGGGAGCAGATGCTTAGTAGGGAAAGAGCTCATAGTTTCAGAATCGGATGCCACGATAGATGACAAGATTAGGTTGGAAAGCCTTCCAATTATGTTGGAGAACTGCAATCTGGATGTACTCGGACAGGGGGTTAGGATTGAGGACACTACCTGGGTCAAACCTGAGAATTTACAGTTCTGCACCTGCGTTTGGAACAGGATGACTCAGCCATTAACCAGATTAATGGATATGGAAAATGGGGAGAGATCACAAAACCAGAACCTGGCACCTAGACAGCAAGATTTTTTTATATGACTTCCATATTCATGACATGAGATGAGGATTGGCTAGAGGTGGGACGAGATTGAAGAATAAGACTGTTCATCGGCGGAGCACCTGCGTTTGGAACAGGATGACTCAGCCATTAACCAGATTAATGCATATGGAAAATGGGGAGAGATCACAAAACCAGAACCTGGCACCTAGACAGCAAGATTTTTTTATATGACTTCCATATTCATGACATGAGATGAGGATTGGCTAGAGGTGGGACGAGATTGAAGAATAAGACTGTTCATCGGCGGAGCAAGTCTACGATCATGAGAGGCATAGTAATAAGTTGCAGTCTGTGATTTGTCAAAGAGACATCATCGATTAATCTTTAATAGCAAGGAAATAAGATCATAATATCTGTCAGGAGATAGTCTGTGTTATCGATTCTTGGGATTCATATACCAAGAATCGATAACATCATGGATTAATCTTTAATTAGCAAGGAAATAAGATCATAGGATCTGTCAGGAGATAGTCTGTGTTATCGATTCTTGGGATTCATATACCAAATTAAAAGTGGCCCGAATTTTGCTGTATCTGTGAAGATGTATATAATCTGCCAATAATATATTATTGTACAAATCCCCTTATTACTCTCTAACAAAAAGAAAAAACCCTTGACAAGCTCAATGAAATACAAAAATACTGTAAATTCAAAGAGAGCATTCCTTAATGGCTTAAAGCTTGCTTCAAAATTAAAGGTGAAAAAATCAACTCCTTACAGATAATCATGTTAATTCATGACCTTCAAATCCTCGAACAATTTAAAAAATAAAAAATAAAGCAAACGAGCACATGCCTGATATTTTCTCGCGACCGCGTCTGCTCTGCAGGCGACTTTCCCTATTGCAAAGTGAGGATATGTGCACTCTACATAGACCAACAAACAGGGCAAAACAGAGTCTAATCAGTCCCAAAAACTACAACCTGGAGACAGTGCGGCCAATTAAAAAGCTATCGAGTAAAGGCAGTTAAATTTCAGTTTCAACTGTGTGCTACATTGTTGATCTGGATATGTCGAGCGCGTATATATCTCATCACCATATCTCTGACATCATGACGTGTCTTTTCACTTCCAACGGTAGTTTTCTATTCCTGACGGAACTTTGTCCCCTCTAATCTCTCTATATTTACACGTGCTGAAATCAGTTAACGTGGTGTAGGATGTAACAATCCAAAACCTGATCCGAGTAGCATGCCCATTGGAATCTTGGATTGTAATCGAGCAAAAACATGATACGAGTAGCATGCCCATTGGATTCTAATCGAGCACTCAATTGGTCAGATCAATGTCTGACAACCCAAAAAGTTTCGCGTAGGATAAAGGACAACCAAATCGCCCCGTGTTTCCGGCAGATTTTTTTGATAAAATCCGTCAAAATCGTTTCGGGAAAATTGTTATTTCATTCTTATGCATATTTGATATTAGAATTTACCTTCTCAAGACAAAACTACCGATTTTAAAATGACTCAGATCATCTAAATTGCATTTTAAACACTTTAAAGTACAATTTTCCAAGATTTTTCTCTGCCGGCTTCGGTCCGATTCCGTCAGCTCGAGGAAGGGCGATTTAGTTGTCCCGTATACTGCTCCAGAAATTTTAGTCCGATAAAAAATCATTTTCAAATTTGATATAATTTTGGAAGTTAGAGCTCCAAGCCTTGACATGATTATGAAGGTCACTCTTTATAAATTTTTACTTATTTTAAGACACTCAAAATAAATCAAAATATATATATATATATTAAATAATAATAATAAATTTATTTATTCTATCTATTTAATAAATAAAAACTTTCAATAATTTCCACATTGCTTGACTCTTGACTCCAAATAAATACACTTTAATCCTTATCCAAAACGACTGAAAGTGTTTAATCTTTAATAAAATAATTCTTTTCCTTTCTAAAACAAAATTACATGAATTTCTACCAAAACATGGATACCCCTCAAACATAAAAGGAAATGAGTTCCATATGATTCTGAAGGTTCCTGTTTATGAACTTTTACCCATTTATGACTTATTAATCTTTAAAAATAATTCAAAGTATATCTTTCTTTTGTTTAAAAATAATAATAATGAATTTATGTATTCTATCTATGTAATAAAAATGCTTTCAATAATTCTGTGACAGTCCAAATAAATAGTCCTTACTCCTTTTCCAAACCTTTGCACGACTGAAAATGTTTAACCTTTAATAAAATATTTTTTAACCTTTCCAAAAAAAATTACATGAATTTCTACAAATACATGAATAGCCTAAAACAGAAAAGGAAATGAGATTACAACCATGATCGACCGAGCACAAATCTAAACATCAAGGCTCCACTACTTTCGAAAAGGTACAAAGGTATAGAGTGGCGATAGCATTTCCATATAGACCAACGCAATATTCCCTGCACTCCAAACAAGAGCGATGGTATAACAGGGGCTGTGGCGGTGAATTAGGTTTATTGTTCTAATCAAACCATGGCCATACTACGAATAGGAACAGCCATATTAATAAATTTATTTTATTAATATATTGTTAATAGGATTTAAACTAATATATTTGATATATTGATAATATTTTTTTCTTAAAAAGAAAAAAATGTTTTTTATTAATATGTTAATTTGTTGTTTATTGTTTATTGATTATTTGTTTATTGATTGTTTTTCATGATATTAAAGTGTCAAATGGAAAGTTTATTGGGGGATGCATAATTTCACTAGACCTCTCATACTAAGAGATGTAACCATTGGAGTACAACTACACATTTATCTAATAGTTTTTATTAGATCACATTTTAATGACCAGGTTTGTCTAAATTTAATTTAATAGTTGTATCATGATTCTTAACCTAATAGTTATCCAATATAACTACTATTAGAGTTGAAGTTAAGCTAATAGTTGTAAAATCATTGAAGTTAAGATCATAGTTATATCTAATTGCACCGAACAGGTGCATTTTAGAGCAGTGCATTTTAGAGCTGAGTAGGAGAGAGATGTGTAACTCCTAGATTGACACTCATCTTTTATAAAAAAAATAAAAAATATATTATTAAAAATAACTTGTCCGCTTAAATTAGATTTAAATTATTTAGAATTGCATATATATAAATCAACATAAATTAGATAAACTAAAAACCATAAAAATTAGATTACACATGTTCACTCATAAAAGGTTTGCACCTTGAGAGATTTGATCCCTCTTTGTGCTTGGTAGATCTCGTGGGCCCTTTTAGATGGATCTATGGTGGTAGTTATTCAATACAAATGTGATTAGAGTTGAAGTTAACCTAATACTTGTATCTAAGAGTTAATTCAAAACTTAATATATCAATAATTATACTTCAAGTAAAAGTCCTAATTAGAGTTGAAGTTATTTAATAATTGTATCATCAATGGAGTTAAAGCTCATAGTTGTATTTAATAATCCAATAATTAAAGATGAAGTTTATTTTTTTCAACTATCAAAAAAATGTATTTATTATATATTAACTAAACTATTTTTTATTTTTTGAAATTGTTAATTTCGAAAATTATTTTAAACAAATTCCATAAAATCAATGTGAAAAATATACATGTCTCATAAAATCAATGTGAAAAGTATACATGTCTCATTTTAATTCATAGATAAAAAATTATATACAATAATCCACCCAAAAATTGTAAATATATAAGTCTATCCACTTATCTTAACTATCCATTAGTTTATGTTATTTTTAAACTTTTGCTTTTAAAATCTTTTTATGCAGCTAAACCCTTATAATTGAAGCTCATTGTTACTTTTTGTGATAAATTGTTCAGGCACTTGTTTAATATAAACAATATCAATTTGTAAGTGAATCTGATCCGTTCTTATTGTGACAAAATGTTAGACACTTTTTTTAATATAAATAATGGCTTTTTATGGAGTCTGCACAGATGTATATTTAGACTGACCGACCCACATTGCTGATACACCAATCTAGATTTATATTGTAATATAATCTGGATACTATTAGCGGGAGGATTTAAATAAATCTCAACACCACGACATTGGGCCAGCGGCGAGCCAAGTTATATTCACAGTCATCTTCTCTGGCTGAGATGCTTAATTGAGATTGACAATGTAATCGATCATATCAACAGTAATGCTTCAGATAAAAAAATATGTTAAACCGCACAAAACCGGAGAAAAATTTAGAATGTGCCCTTCGACGTCAAATCAAATATAAGTGCGTTTTTTTAATTCTTCTCTAATAATTAAAATAGCCTTGAAAGGGCCCCTACGAAACCAGAAAAATATTCAGAATGTGCTCTTTGTTTCCACAAGTAAATCAAATTTAAGAGCATTTTTCTTTATTAAGTTCTTAGGTACTAATAATTAAGATTGCGCTGCAAACGCTTTCACAAAAGGGAAAAGAACACTTAAAAAAACAAGAAAAAGTTTAGAATATGCCCTTCTATTGAGGAGCAAAGTGCATTCATTTAAGCGTTTGGGAACTAAAGATCACTAAGGAGGAAAGTTCATTTTTTTAAGTATGGGAATAATCGAGGTTATTCAAGAATGAGATTGCTGAGTGTAATGTGTCACACGAATATCGATAAACAACAGCTTGCCTAGATCTGCATATCTTATCTGAATGGAATTGACATATCTTCATTTCTTATCTCTATCGAATTGAACCTGTAACCTTTCAATTGACATATCTTCATTTCTTATCTCTATGGAATTGAACCTGTAACCTTTCAAAATAAAAAATAAGTCACTTAAAGCTGTACAAATTTAAGTGCATTTTTTTCATAAAGACATGTGAAATAAGTAAAATAACTTCTCAAAGCGCTCCCAAGTTAACTAAATAATATTACAAAACCAAAAATGTTTTCATATTATGCCTTCCTAAAATAAACCAAATTTGAGAGCAGGTAGCTAATATGTGGCTGTAAATTGAAGGTTTCAATCTTCTTGAATAAGAAGCAATAATCTGCCCACAGATCTTTATATGGGAAATCCAAGATTTACTAGAGATTTTCCTTCTTAAATAACAGCTTTGAAAGAGCTCATTCTGAACATCACAAAATTCTAAAAAATTCCAGTCAATGCCCTCTCTTCGACGAGTCTGAAATTTGATAACAAGTTTCAGTGAAATTTTTTTTATCCACTGTAACAATTAAACTAGCTCAGCAAAAATTTTCAGATAGTGCCCAAATTTAACTTTTAAGTGTACATTTCTATAAAGGCTAACTAGGATTTCTCTTCAATTTTTTTGTGTTTTCAACAAAAAACTGAAATGTATACATAATAAGCCCTTACAAACTCAATGAAATGAAAAAGAAAATGAAATGCAAAAAAAAAAAATGAAAACTTCAGGAAACTATAGAGAAAGATTCTTTCAGCCAAATATCTCGCTTCATCAACTAATAGTGACAGGAATAAATGTCATCAAAACTTGTCTGTTTTCAATATAAATTAAAATATTTCATAAATGATAAATGCTATCAAAACTTGTCTGTTTTCAATATAAATTAAAATATTTCATAAATGATAAATGCTTACAAGCTCAGTGAGATGCTGAAAAGCTTTTACAGAAACAATTTTCTTCATACCAAATATCGCGACTGAAAGATCAAAATGAAAGGACAAAACATAAAGGCTATAAATATAGAAATTATATGTATTCATAACAATAAGATCCTCTAACAGTTTATAAAATCGAAGAGTACGTGCCTGGAATAATCTCACCACTGCCTCGGCTCCGCATGCGAACCTCTTGAGAAATCTGAGAATAATACACTGTATATATAATGACAAACCGGCCAAAACAGAGTTCGACAATAGCGACAGAGTGCGATCAATTGAATACGAATATCCCGTCGCTGCTATTCAATAACCTGTGGCGGGCAGTCTAGGTTAATCGATATCTGAGCTATGCAACAGTTGGAGTGTACGTAATATACATGATGTGGATACAATTTTGACCGGATCTCGGACGGGAAATTTGTCCGAATGTTCTCAACTCTTGTGGGAAATTTGCCCGCCGAATCTCAGTAAATCAAATGTGCGAAAACCTTCCGGCTCACGTGGCGAGTGAGGTCGCCATTCCACAGCCGTACTATTGAGCTTTGGGCATTAAATGAATGCAATTAATTGCGGAAGACAACTTTAAAAGCAAAAGTTTGTTCCAAGACTTTTTAATTTTAATAAAAAATTATTGGCTTTATATTTTATTAAAATTATACCTTTATTTAATGTAGCGCCGTTTTATATCGTACGAGTGCCGCAGCAGTATAAGCCTTAACCAAAACGCTTAATAAGTATAATAAATTGTAATTTCGAATGTTTAAATTGTAATTTTGATAATTTAATAGTTTTAAAATAATCCATTTAATCTAAAGCAAGCCATTACCATGGTCAAAATAGCAAAATTACAAAAATAATTTTGATAAACAATTTTAGCAGAGTTTTATCAAAATGTGGTTGTCTTGTACTCCGTCCTTTCAGTTTTAATGTACCATAATATTTCAATTGTGTATCTCACTAGTGCTTTCCACGTATCCTAAAAAATTATCAATCATATCGTTGGCTCTATTAGTGCATTCTTGGTTTAGAGAAAAAAGCTTCAAAACTTGGAATGCTTCGATAATTTGGAGAGGTTTCCTCTCAACCTTACCGTGGATTGGTAAAGGGCTTTTTTGGCATGTTGGCAATGGTTCTGATATCTGTCTGGGTGCGGATCTTGTTGTTGGTATGGGCACCTCTTTTATTCTGCCGAGAAACTTGAGAGATTACTTGGAAGACTACGGGATTTGCTCCCTAGCCCAAGCTAGGAATCAAACATCATTTGCTTCGGGCTACTGATTCACAGCTGAGGAGCTCGATCTATGTGGTGAATGGAAAAATCTTTGGGATAATTTTATCAGGGGGCTGGAATATGGCAGAATCCGTCTTTCTGATCATTACGATTCTCTTCTCTGGTCACATAATAATTATGTGGGCCCTATAATTGCTGCAAAAGGATATGATTGTATAATTTTCCTCTGTCAGTTGTTCAGAGAATCAAGAAACTGTTCTGGATTTCCTTTGGGCTCAAAATATTCCTCTAAAAATAGCATGCTTTACCTGGCTATTGGCCAGAGGCCGGATACTTACTTGGGATCATCTTCAGAATAGAGGGTTCCAAGGCTCGAGTCGTTGTGTTATGTGTGAAAGGAATGCAGAGGATATTTATCATCTCTTTTTGGCTTGCCCCTACACTGTGTGTATTCTCGCCCATTTTGCGGATAAGTATGGGTTCTCCTTCCCTTTTTACAATACTATCCCATCCTTTCTAGCTCAGTGGTTTAGCTCCTCTGCACTCTCAGCTCCTTTTAGATATCTGCCACTTTTTATTTTCTGGTGTATCTGGCTTCTACGGAATAATTGTCTTTTTGAAAACAAGAAGCCTGCTTTCTCTGCTCTTATTTCCAGGGTTGAGGGCTTTTTAAATTCATACCTAGCTCCAATAAAAATTCAAAAAATTCAGAATATTGGTCCAAAACCTCTGAAGGCCTTTCCTTGTGGGTTTTTCGATGGGGCTGCTGCAGAGAATATAGGTGGCTCAGGTTTTGTGATCTATATAAATGATACTCGTTTCTTCGGTTTCTCTATGGGATGTGGTTGCAGCACGAACACTAGAGTGGAATTATTAGCTCTTTGGGCAGTTCTAAGAGTGAGTTTGATGATGGGTCTTCCCATGCATTTGATTTTTGGTGACTCTTTGGTTATTATATCTTGGCTCAACATACTTTCTGCGCTTGATGTTCCTTCATTGATGCATTGGTGTGATGATATAAGAAATATGCCTCAAATGGCCCCTCTGGTGATTTTCAAACACATATTCCGTGAGCATAACTCGCTGGCAGATGATCTCTCTAAACAGGCCTTAAAATTGGATATGGGATATGGAACCTTCTTTGAAACATTGGATGGAATGGTCATAAATCATGGCTAATTTGTTCTTTTTTAGTGTTGTTGAGTCTCATTGTTTATCAGCTTTTAGACTTTCACATTTTATTGACCATATTTGTCTGTCATGTATGAGACCTTTCAGCCAGCAAGTCTTGCTCATGAATGTTTGTTTGTTGATCATCTTCGATCTTACTCAGCATATCCTGACCTGATTTATCAAGGATGATGAGAAAAGACTGCTATGATCAGACTTTTTTTCTTTATTCTGGATGGCAGTTGACAGGCTTGTTACATCTTATGTCTATGTGATGTTTTGGTCTGCTATATTTCTCTCAGTCAAAAAGATGGCATATGTAAATGATGTCTTTTGATTCCTACGAATAACAAAGACTAGTATTTTTCTTCTGGAAAAAAAAAATAGTTTGGGCATATTAGTTTGCCTCTATTAACTTTAAGTTTTTGAAAAAACTCAAAGTTTAACTTTGGAGGAGTTTTAAAAAATTCATTAATTTTTAAAATATTTGATTGGCTTTGGGTGGATGATGTAGGCTTTGCAATCCATCCCTCAGATGTGGGCAGTGGAAGTGAAAGAAGTAGTCCATTAAAACTGGAGGAGACGGAAACGACAACATTACATTTCTCTTGGCAACAGCTTCGACGCTTTGGATTGTATACATTGGGTGGGTTTACGGTGTATCAGGCCGAAATCTCAAACACATAACGAATTTCAGTGCTTGTACTACTAGCCTAGGATGCCCCTCCTGCCTCCATTCCATGCAGGGATTAAATTTGATGGGCACCCTTGCCCATCAATAAAAAATAATGACGATTTTCTTTATAAAAGTGCGCTTTATATGATGCTTAATATATATTTTTAAGAGTAATAAAAAATTTTAATTTTAAACCAAAATGAGACGCAACAAATAATAAAAGAATGAATAATAAAATAAAACAGCGAAGCACTCTAATAATGAAGAAGATTTAAAATTCATGGCAGCCCACATGAAGATTTAGTGCAATCTTATTGGGATTAACAGTTGTTGAGGCCTAGAAAATCGTAGGTAACAACAGTTAGGGATTCTCCCCAATAAACGTTCCCAAATAGCCCGTTACTGTTTGATATGGGGAATCCGTCCGGTTTACGGTCCGACTACCGTAGGTCAAGTAACAATTAAAATGTCTTACCGGTTATGGCCCGGTCCATCGTGTATATTTTTAGTTTTTTTATGTTTAAGGTATGATGTACAAGTGCCTAGCTAAAATGCAGACAATAGAGATAACGAGGAGGGTCACAATGTGATGCACAGGTTCTTACCTCTCGTCTTACCTCTCTCGCATCTAAATCACAAACAACAAGAAACTAACTAAGACTTATTAACCTATCCCTATGGAGCAAAACTATCATTAATGGTAAGTAATGTACTATAGTGCATGCATAAAGAAAATCACAGATAGCTGTTAATGTTTCAAAACACATGAACATCAATAGAAATATAAACAACAAGATAGCTTATTGTTAATTAAAACCTTCATTATTCAATGTGGAAATTTCATAGAATAAACCAGAGTACATTCATAACATGAAAAGAAATTCAATGAGTTAGAACGATCTCACAGTTAATGGAAACAAGCTGAAAAGAAATAGTTCATATCCAACTAGTCCATAGCAAACATTTGAAACAATTCACAGACTTTCTCCAGCAAAAACATGTAACTCTTTATTGTAAAAGGAAATAGTTCTTCTTACAATACTCTCCCAAGATAATCTGGAAAAAATGTCCTTTTACATCTAAAACCCTCCTATATTTATACAAAAAAAAACTCTTGGGCTGCCCCTCAATGTCTTTTGAGCTTCCCCAGTCTTTCATTTTCCAAAATTTTGTCTCGTAGCATGAGCACATAATTAATACAATATATTACATTTTAAATCAAAATTTTCAAAACACTTTATGAAGAAGGGCCAGCCTGGTCGCTGATGTACTTCTTCCATGCATGAGCATCCGCTGGTATGCCTTCAAATCCGAAAGGCTCAAGAAATATAATATTAATCTCATATTTAGCAGCTTGGGTTTTTACCCCCTCTATCCTGGTAGGACTCAGGCGCAGCTGGTCTTTTAGTAGATGTATGCTTACTGCTGCATGTGCCACTGCATTCTTCAAGATCCATTCATCTAGGTCCTTGACCTGCTGGATTTCTTGCTCATCTTCTTGATACCTGTTCTGTAGATGTTCTAGAAACAATTCGTGCTCCAGTAGCACATCCAATCTCTTTTCTGCAGAAGTTTGGCATTGGTTGTACGTGAAAAGCACTCTCCTGCAATATTCAGCACATGCTCCTTTTGTCTTCTTCACGGTTTTCTTGAACTCTTCTGCTACATTAATCGCAAATTCCAGTAAATCATACTCTTGTTTTAAAATCTGTTGATCCTTTACTGCTAACTCCGCAGGAGATTTCTTATTTGTTTCTGCCCAGACCATTCTTCCTGTTAGAATCTCCAAAATATCTTGAGATCTATCCAAAAAGTATGAAATGGTGTTTATAATTTCCTCTAGTCTAGTGTCCATCTGCAAATTTTTACACCTTTCGTCTTCTATGCGTATCTGTAGTTGGTGGATCTTCTTTCTTTGAGTCAGAACATGTTCTCTCAAAGGCTGAATGTTTGTTTTCTATTCCATAGCATCCTTAAGTGATGCGGCCAATGAAGTGTTTTGCTTTTCTAAAGCTGCCACTTGTATTTGATACTGCTTCTCTTTTTCTTTTGTGGTAGACTTCTCCATTTCTAACTCAGTAACCTTGCTTTGCAACTCGTTCTTCTCTGCACTTAGATTTTCATATGATACCTGAAGATCATCCCTTTCAAATTTCAACATTTGATGTTCTAGCTATAGATTTTGTAATTCAGCTAAGCTATCGTACGCATTCTTTTCTGTTTTCTCTGCGGATATTTCTAAAGCATTCTTATCCGCTTGTAGAGTTTGGAATTCCACTCTTGAAGTCTTAACTTCACTCATCATGTCTTCATACTTCTTTTTTCAGCTTTTGACTCTCATCTCTTTCTTTATTTAGAGTTTCTTTCAATTGAGCTGCATTTTTTCGTGATTCCTCTAGATCGATCATGAGTCTATCCACATTGTCTTTTGTCGCTAAGGTTAATGCTACCCCAGCTCTCACTATCAACCACGGATCTTTATGTGTACCATGTACTATTGTTTTATCTGTTATCATCTTTCTCAACTTTCCTCCAGTCTCGACATTCTTCTTAGTTCTTTTTACAATTATTTTCTTTTCTTTATCTTAAAAAATGGTACTAAAATCGGGAACTTCTTCCCCTTCTGTAGGCATGAAAGGGATCAAATTTATCTAGAAAATGAAGCTTGTCATAATATGCCGCCAGAAGATGCAGTAGGCTCCGAGGGATTCGGATCAGATTGTCCTTCTTCTTGATCTATTTGATCCTACACTCCTTGTGTATCTACTTGCTCTGTAGTCTGCTGATCCTTTTGAGATTCTGTTAGTCTCAAACCTTCACTTTCTTCTTTCTTTTTCTTAATTTCAGCTTCTTCTTTTTTCTTTCTTTCTTCCTCTTCCTTCCTTACTACTTCCTTTGCAGCTCGTTTCTTTTCTTCTTCTTCATTCTTCAACCAGCTCTCTGCTTCCTGTGTTAACCTTCTAGCATCTTCTTCTCTCTTTTTCGCCTCTTCCTCTTCCAATTTCTTAGCCTTTTCTGAAGTTTTTCCCTTTCCACCCATAGTAGTTATTTTCTGTTTGAATCTCTTCTTAAAGGCGGCCATGTTCTTTGCATTTTGGAATGTCTCCTCGTCCTTGTCCCAAAAATAAGTATATTCAAAATTGATTCCTGCTTCTTTGCAGTAATTTGCTACCTTATTGTGGGAGTCATTCCTGTGAAAATTCATTTCGCCAAAATGAAAATGCTCCAGCTCATTAACAAATTCTGCCGCCTGTTTTACTCTTGAAAACTTGTAGCTGCCAAGCAAGAAAGGTACTGCAGGATATGTTGCATTTTTATGCTCAAACAAAAAATTGCCTACACCATCAATATACACCTGCCTAACCGCCTCCTTATGGAGTACATAATTTGTGGCATACTTTGGTAGTAGGGAAGGAGCTCTGGAACCACCATATATCCTTACATACAAGCCATCTTCCGTCAAATAGTAGTATCCAAACTCCTGGATGACTTTGAATGCCTCTTCAGACATGCAATTTCATTCAGTCAAGAAAATGAGGGTATATAAGGGCATGATGAAGTGCTCACAGATTTCCCTGTAATAACTATAATACTTATGTGCCCATAACAATTTGTAGGTTCTGTACACTAGGGTTCTGTCCTTCTCCTAGTTACATCTCAAAGCTGGAAAAGACTGAGTGTGCAGTATACAGTCAATCAGGATAGAGCTCATATAGAACTCTGATATCTTTTGTGATACCCCTCTTAAGGCCGCTGATATACATGCAAAGAGGCTATTTGACATAATATTTGCCCAGTTAAAGATGGTTCTTTGGGTAGCTACAAAGTAAATAACTGGTATCCATCCTATCTTGAAGCTCTTCCCATGGGCTCTGCCTAAGATCCTATTGAGCATTAATGCAATGAACTTGTAGGGAGCTCAGAGAGTAGAGGTGTCATACTCTCCGAAAGGTCTAGTTCAAAATTTTTTTTTCGGGTATCATCATTCTTTTCACTGTCTCCACTAGATCCATAGCTACCTCCTCTAACCATATTTCTCTCAAGTAAACCTGGGGTGGGGGTATATGATAAGCCATAGAGACATATGCATGGCTATATGCAGCATAGCCCTGCTTAGCAGTATTCTCCAGAATTATTGTGGTTACATCTGTTAGGGTTAACCGTGACTTAGGATTAAGTCAAAGGTGGTTTAGGTCTTACACATGGTTTGGGCACATGGTTTGTTGTAGCCCATGGTATTGCATGTGATTAAGCCTTTATAAGGCTTGAGGAGGCTCCATTGTATAGCGGCCTGGAGGTGAGCGGTGACTAGCTCGCTTGGCCTGAATGGCCGGTTTTGGCCATGTAATAAAGATCTTCATTGGTGCTAGTTTTCTCCGCATGGGGTTTCCAGGGTATATTGTGTGTCTATCTTGAATGTTGCTTGATGCGTTTATTTCTAGCTCATTATTATGTTAATGTTGCTCATTTTAACCTAACAACTGGTATCAGAGCCATGGTTTGGCTTGGTTATGCTCGTTGGTGTTTCTATGAATCAAATTGTGGGGTGCATGTTCGGTGGTACCCGACACCCTAGCAGTAATTTTTTTTTGTCAATGTGAAACTTAGCCGTAGGCAAGTTTGGATTTCTATGGATGCTAAAATCACAAGGTATCCCTCTTATGCGCAAAGAAGAGATGTTGCATCAAGTGTGGAATGAACCAATAGGTAGGTACGAGGGTGGCAGGTGCACTCGTAGCCTAACTTGCTGTGGATTGGAGAGGTTGAGTCTTCGATTGCAGGAGAAATGTGAGATGGTTTAATCTCGGTTTTGGGACCAAGATTGATGAGCCATGTATGTGAAGAGAATTCCTAGAGAACTAGTGGTTACAGCGGCTAATGACCCATGTAATCCGGTAGATGGATTTTTCTTTATATGGACATCAATGACAGAGTTTGGATGTAGGTATAAAGGGAGCATGGAAAAAGACGAGAAACGAAGCGAGAGGATGAAGCAACGAATGGTGATGGTGTAGTCACCATGAAGGCACATGAATTTTTTTGTTTGTAATGGAGCAGTTTGCATGTAAATGGGCATATGGTTGTAAGACCTGGTAAGGCATGCATACCCCTGGTAACTCACCGGTAAAGTCGGGAGATAGACCTAGGTGATAGGGGGGTGTATGTAAGATTCCTCGGTAAATATTTGAGGGGAGATGGTGATTACTCCAAGTCAAGTTTAAAGAGGGGATTGTTAGGGTTAACCTTGACTTTGGATTAAGTCAAAGGTGGTTTAGGTCTTACACATGGTTTGGGCACATGGTTTGTTGTATCCCATGGTATTGTTCCATGGTATTGCATGTGATTAAGCCTTTATAAGGCTTGAGGAGGCTCCATTGTATAGCGGCCTGGAGGTGAGCGGTGACTAGCTCGCTTGGCTCGGATGGTCGGTTTTGGCCATGTAATGAAGATCTTCATTGGTGCTAGTTTTCCCCGCATGGGGTTTCCAGGGTATATTGTGTGTCTATCTTGAATGTTGCTTGATGTGTTTATTTCTGGCTCATTATTATGTTAATGTTGCTCGTTTTTTACCTAACAACATCTGCCCTAGGCAAAATCCAGCCTATCACTTCTGAACAAGGAAATAACTCGAGTCTCGTGGCTACTTTCATGAGAGATAATTTCTCAATGTTGGCATAGATGGTTAGCTCCTCAAAACCAGCATCAAGTACATTCTGGTTGGCAATCATCCTATAGATCTCTCCCCACTGGTAGTCTGGTTCGACCCCAGTGGAAGCTTTGGTATCTTCATGTATATACTCTACTTTGGTGATGATCTCAACTTCAGGCTCTCCTTCAATGATAGGAGCTTTCTTCTTTTGTCTCTTTGACATGTTTTCATTATAACAATCACCCTGTCACAGACAAAAAATGTTCTTAGACCAACTGAGCTATTAGCAAGTGTTTTCAACAATAAACAGGAAAATATATCAATTTGTTTACCTCCTCAATATGCATGCTGGAAAATCAGTTAAATACAGTATTCTACGAATGAAAGAATTAAGAAGGAAAAATTCCTGCTGGCTACTTCCTAAAATGCCTAAGCCTCACTGTCTACAAAACCTCACATCATCGAAAAATCCTCCATCTCAACTCGAGATGCATCAAACTAATCCTCAATCAAATGTAGGGTTGCGTCAGACTAAAACTACTACTCGTCCTTAAACCAAACCCAAAACTACCAAACCTTATGCAGCGCTTGTCCTTAAGAAAACCCTAAAATAATCTTTACGCAACGCTCATCCTAGAGAAAAACCCTAAACCAACCATGGAAAAAACCTCTGCAGTCCCATGGGATAAAGTAAATGAAAGAGAAAAAGCTTAAAACCCCCTGGTCGACCATAAACAACTCAAGAAATGGGCGGTGCAGACAGCAAAACACTTGTCTGCACCGTGCCCTAACCCCCCACGCTGGAACAAATGCATCCATAATGGCGAAAAAAGATCACATAGACCTCCCGGATTCTCTGTTCCCACTAAAGAAACTGCAAGAAACTTAAGACTTCGCACCCTCCCAATAAAAACAACCATAAAAATCGCAAGGGCAAGAAACCTTTTACGCAGACAAACCTAACTCATGGAAAACCTAACCAATGGAGAAACCTAACCAAGGGAAAAACCCAATGGTTCCCAAATCGACCAATAAAAAACCAAAATAGGAGCGGCGTGGTTTACCTGCCTCGCAAATAGCAACACAATCGACTGGAAGGAACCAACCTCCATGGGAGCAATGCAACGAAACAGGTTCTAACAGTTGGACGCACGTGAATCGGTGCAGACAACATGGACTGGTGCAAACGACAAGTTAAAAATACTGATAAAAAAATATAAAACACGCCCTCCATATATATAACATTCGGCGACATAATGACGGTTAAAACCCTATCGACACTCATAACTTAGATCGATCAGAAGGATAGTTTGGAGGATAGCTGCAACGGAGGGTGCAAACCAACTACGGGCCCATTATATTTTAACTTTATCAGACATTGGCACCACTAGATTCTAAGTGCAGAACCTCTAGACAGATCCTCCTCCGCAACGTTGGCATCGTAAAACTGTATTATCGCGACTTCACTTGTTCTAACGGGCGTTGGAGATCGGAACACCTAAACTCTAGAGAGTCGACAAGAAAAACACTATACTTCGGAAAGTCCCAGCACTAGGTTCCCACAACGTCGGCGACGTAAAAGACTAGGACTCCGGCTCACTGTTGCCAAACATCCCAACAGTGATACAAGTAATCGAAAATCAAAACCACTAAATGTTAATCTCGGAGAAATGAAAACGAAGAGAAAAGAAAAAGGTTCGACGTATCGACGAGGGAGTCTGAAGTACTTCCGACAGGCTTGACCGTTTGGCTTCCGCAACGTCGGAAAGACAGTCTACTATGCTTCCAATAGTGGAAGGATAGTCGACTAGTCTTCTAATACAGAAAATGAAAAAGATCAAGTTTTTTAAGGAAAAAAATTGAACTCTAGGGTAACTTCAGTGAAAACAAAATAGTCTTAGGCCATACTTAATAAAAACAAATAAAAAGGAGGGCCCTAAAATTGAAAATTTTGGGGAAAAAGTTGCACCTGCAACAATTGGCGACTACCTGGTGAACACAGATCTCTGAACAATTTACTCTTTAATCAACAGACTGTTTTGATAATACCAACATGTTGAATTCTTCAACATATTTGGATTCCCCGAATGGCAGATGTATGCACTTTAATCGTTGATTATAGTCCAAGCTAGGGAGCAAGGGAACCAAGATCTCAAATTCTAGATAACTCTTTTGAGGCCAAGAATATGAGTTTCATTTTACCTCTGTCTTTGAGTAGTTTCCAGCTTAGACGCCACAGGATAGTAACATATGGTAAACAAATATATCTGTTTGTTCTTCATGCCCATGCCATTTTGCACTATTTGGTGCTTTTGGACTTTTGTCCTCTTTTGAGTCCTCCTGCATGCTTTCTTTTTGAAATTTTAATTCAGGCTCCTCTATCCATAGTGTCCTTTTGTGTGAGAGATATATTTAGTTTTTAGCTCACGGACAGAGAAGAACTTTGGCAATCTTAATATGGTTTAGTACTTTGCTTTAATACATATTGCTTTTTTGAGGAGATTTTGATTCTTATTGGCCTTTTTGGCTTTCAATTCATGGCATGGAATCATTTAAATATAAGATACTGTTTACCTTGCTTCCTTTCCATGGGTTTTTTGCTGTCACCCACTAAGACATTTTTTTAGTGT
Source organism: Pseudotsuga menziesii (assembly GCA_001517045.1). Taxonomy (NCBI): domain Eukaryota; kingdom Viridiplantae; phylum Streptophyta; class Pinopsida; order Pinales; family Pinaceae; genus Pseudotsuga; species Pseudotsuga menziesii. Next base: position 46,024 of record LPNX010859466.1, on the reverse strand, counting down.
GAGATGAATGGAGCCTCGAAATAGTATTTTGGACCTTTTGATCCTGAGTTATTTCACAAGGATTAAGCAGGACTTCAATGTGTTCATAGCCATTTCGGAAAACTGCTAAACTTGAAGAAGTTCTTTCAAATATTAAATGAATTAATAGTACACAATCTTGTAATCAAAGATTTTAGTTAACCCAAAATTTTGATGAACTCCATGCAACCAAAAGTTGTGCTTCTTTATTCAACATTACAATCAATCAAACTCTAACTAAACAAACCAAAAAATCTAAGAATAAAAACAAACCAAATGTTTATTTATGTACAAGACAACCAAAATAAAAGATCAAGAAAAATAAGGTTTGATAACTAAACCATTTACTGGTAAGTTCTCTTCCCACCCCTGTAAGTCTTGCAACTTGTAAGTCAAGGGGTCTAGCTTTACTGCAATTTGAAAAGGGCCTACCCATAACTGCTGAAATTTAGTGTGCTTTCAATTTTCATCGTGCGGGTGATCCTATTTAAGATCCAAATCTCCTACTTCGAATTCTTTGTTCCCAACTTTATGTTTATCAAACCAACGCTTCACTATTTCATGTTGATGGTTAAATATTTCTTTGGCTTTAGACCTAGACTCTTCTGACTTCAAAACATTATAGATTCTGATTTGTAGAATTTCATTATCGGTACCCCTAGATTCCTGAGCTATTATGGAAGATGGCAACAGAATATTAGAAGGAAGGATAGCTTATTTTCCATAAACAATAGTGTATGGTGACATACCTAAGGAATTCTTGGGTGTGACTCTATCGGCCCAGAGAGCATTAGGTATCGTCAAATGCCAGCTTCTTTTATTTTCTATTATGGTTTTATTTAGAATCCTAATCATATTTTTGTTTGTGGATTCTGCCAAACCATTTCCTTGTGGGTAATAATTTGCAGAATAATGCAACTTGATTCCTCTTTCATTAGAAAATGCATTCAATCTAATAGAAGAAAAGTAAGTCACATTATCAAAAACCAACGAAATTGGAACCCCAAACCTAGTCATAATGTGATTCTATAAGAAATCCATGACTGCATCTTCGTTTACTTTTCGTAACGAAATAGCCTCGACCCATCTAGTGAAGTAATCAGTTGCTGTTAGAATATACTTGTGCTGCAAGGAATAATTTGGGTTTATTTCTCCAATAATATCAATTCCCCATTGTTTGAATGGTTCTAATATAATCACTAGTTTTAACGGTCCTTCTGCTTTACCTTGTCTTCCAACACATCTCTGACAAGCATCACATTTTCTAACATGAGCATGAGCATCCTTAAACAGTGTAGGCGAGTAATATCCAGCTCTGAGAATCTTATGTGTTGTTGTGTCTCCGAAAAAATGACCTCCAGTAGGCCCATCATGCAATTCTGCTACGACCTTGTTTGCATCTTCCTGTTCTAAGCACCTGAGAAAAACCCCATCGTAGTTCTTTCTAAACAGTACCCCATCAATTATCTGATATAAAGCTGATTTTAGACGTAATGCTCTTCTTTGATTGGGAATCCAATGCTCCGGCACATATCCTTCTTGGAGGTAATGGACTAGGTCCCGGTACCATGAATCTGGAGCTGTGAACAAAGGACATACATCCACCATATGTAGCTCAGCTTCATTATCCCAGCTGTTCTCTTCATTGTTTTGACCTTCAGTCATTAGTTTACACAATCCTTGTCCTTTTACTAAGGATGCTGGTTTGAACTCAAGATCGTATTCTTCTAAAGCAGTCACCCAATTTCCTCTTCTTTCTCCTAATTCCTTTTGTACAAAAAGAGATCGTACAACTGGGTGTGGAACTATTACTTTGGTGTGATTCTTAAGTATATATGGCCTGAATTGTTTTACTGCTTTAAAAAATGCATAAGCTTGTTTTTCAACTGCTGGATAATTCAATTCAACTCCCTGTAGACCAGTGCTCATAAAATATATGGGGTACTCATCTCCCCCATCTTCCTTCTGTGTAAGCACAACTGCTAATGAATCATCGGACGCAAAAGTGTACAGAATAAAATCCTTTTCGAAATTTGGAATTTTGAGTGATGGTGCATGAGCAACAGATGTTTTTATCTTGCTGAATGCGTTCTTCTCCAAATCAATCCATTTGAATTGTATACTCTGTTTAACCATTTGCTGCAAAAGTTTGACGATTTGAGCAAAGTGTGGTACAAACCTTCATACAAAATTGGTTGTCCCCATAAACGATTGCATACCCTTTTTATTATGGGGTAAAGGGATCTGTTCTATGGCTTTAATCATCTCTGGGTCTATGGAGATCCCTTTCTTAGAAATAACATGACCCAATAGCTTTCATTCTGTGACTGCAAAAACGCATTTCTTAGGATTTAGTGAAATACCATATTTTCGACAACGCTCAAAAAATTGTTTCAAATGAAATGCATGCTCCTCTCTCTTTTTTGAAAATATTGTGACATCATCTATATAAACAACAGCACTAGGGACAATCAAGCCGCATAAAGCTATATCCATAGCTCTCTGAAAATTAGCTCCAGCATTAATAAGTCCAAAGGGCATTCTCCTATACGCAAAAGTTCCCCACTTGGTTCTGAATGTGGTTTTAAGCCTGTCTTATTCAGCTACCAATACTTGATTATAACCAGAGAATCTATTTAATAATGAAAACAATTTAGAACCCGAAACCATCTGTAGTATTTGTTCCATGGGTGGGACCGGATAGTTATCTTTATCTGACGCGTGATTAAGATTTCTGAAATCTACATAGAGCCTGATTTCTCCTGACTTTTTTCCATACTGGCACCAAATTAGAAACCCATTCCAAATGTTTGACTTTAAATATGATTTTAGCATCCAACAATTTTTTTACTTCACTTTGAATTAAAGGTTCCAAATTAGGATGCATCTTCCTCAAAGGCTGTTGGTATGGCTTGATTCCACCTTAGGATGCATCTTCCTCAAAGGCTGTTGGTAAGGCTTGATTCCACCTTTAATTGGGATGACATGTTGTATGATATTCGTTTCATAAGTTTTAAGCTCTTCAAAAGTCCAAGCAAACACATCTTTGTACTATTTGAAAAGACTGATAAACTTACTTCTTTCGCCCGAAGAACAACACTTCTTCAAATTTACATATTTGGGTTCAGCTTCAGTCCCCAAATTTATCAGCTCGACTTGTAAGGACGAGCTATGAGACTTTACATTTGTTGGCTTTTTGAATTTGTTTTCTAAATCAAACATTCGTTCCAAGGTCATGAATCCTTTCGGAATAAAGTTCCCAAATTTTAATTCTACTTGATGTTCTTCATCATCTATTATTTCTCCTTTGAAAGTATCATCATTCATCAAACACTCCAAAATTTGCTGATCATCGTCAAAAACCCGTAGATTTGTGATCATATCTGGAACAGAAGGCCTGAAAAGTAATTCAATAGAGCATCTATTATTTAAAGGTACTAGCCTTGTAGCTGAGGTAGCTAGTAAACCAGCTGTTGCATTCTTTAATCTAGGAATGGACACAATATTGAATGTATGAAAATTTATAAACAAATACCAAACTTTATTTTGGTAAGCTTTCAAATGTGGTGAAATACAGTGTATTTTGTTGTATTTTCTTAACAACGATTTCAGAATCTCCATATACTTTTAGATTTTTTACTTTCATTTCTATTGCTTTTTTAAGTCCTTGAACTAGTGCTTCGTATTCGACTGTGTTATTTGCGCATTTGAATTCTAACCTACAAGAAAGAAAATGTTTATTTTTGTCTGGATCAATCAGGACACGGCCAGCTCCTGATCCCTCCAATGTTTTAGAACCATCAAAATAAAGAGTCCAAAAACTATTTACCTCTACTGAATTTGCATTACAGACTACATTTGAAACTAGATCTACTATAGTACAGTCAATCTCATCAGCCTGTGAAAATCGAAGGAGATCGGGCTGGGTGTCAGGTATACTGCTGGCTTCTTCAGCTTGGTAATTTCCTGGTTCCAATTCAATGAAATAATTTCCCAATACAGAGTTTACTGGTTTATTTTTTCCCTCTAATTGAGTGACATTGTATTTCATTTGAGGCTCTCTTAATACTTTTATCTGATTTGGACTTCCCTTATGAGGCAACCATAGATGTGACCAATATGATGCAAAATATCCTTCTAACCTTGCCGACCAGTCTCAACTCAAAACTAGTCCATAAGCATCTGGTATGTCTGCTACTACAATGTCGATGTACTAACATACCCTCTCATCTGTGGATAAGCAAATCAGAACAACTTCCATTTCTCTTATTACTTTTACAGTTGTCTTGTCTAATTGAAGAACTTGCCAAGTAGATGGTTTAGGTTGACCATTGATTTTCTTGCAGACTGAAAGTGGCATAACGTTGACTGATGCTTCTGAGTCTACTAAACAATTGTGCACATTATAGTTGAAAATTTCAAAAGTTAGGAGAAATGTTGGAGTTTTATACTTAGACTTCCCTCCCAAACTTGCCTCACCAATTTCTTCCTCATGTTCGTTGTCAGTGGGAGGCTCCTCTTCTGGTATCTCAAGTGCTTTTAAAAGCTTCTCTTTTTGCTGAGGTAAATTACACATTTCAAACAATGAGATATTTGCTTTAGCTTTTTTAATGTCTTCCACAATATCATATCCCATCTCGGGTTCTTTGAGATTCTTCTTGACATTATCCATCTTCACTTCAACAGGCTTAAGAGGTGTGTTGATTTCCTTCGGATCTTGACTTGAAATGGCAAATTCAGGTATTTTAACAGTTGCAGTGTTTTTCTGTATCTTCTTCATGTTTTCTTGAAGTTTCTTAATCTTAGGAAGTATTGACTTATCTTCTTTTAACAGACTTTGACTTCTTGTTGTTACATTGGTTTCTGGTGTTTCCCCTTATATCAGAAAATCTTCTTCTTCTGTATCAAACATAGAGACACAATCCCATAAAACTAAAGTATCTTCCTCTTGTTTTCCGTAGGTTCATTATCTTTTTATTCCTCCTTGCCAGTTTCTGTTAGTTTGGAGTACAATAATTGATTCATTACTAATGACATAGAATTAATCCATTGTGGGCAATTCTTCTCAGAATGAGGTTGCTGATGAAAAGTACAAAAGTTATCCATGCCTACATTGGTTAAATTCATCATTGCAGGACTGTGTGGAGGAGGGTTAGGTTGACTGTTGTCTTCCCTTTTTTTATAATAAGGCTTATATGATTTGTGAGCCTCCTTTTCCTTTTCTAAATCTATCACTATGTTGGATAACTTTTGCATCATCTTCAACATCCCTTCAAAATCCTGTGATCATTCATCTTTAGGTTTAGTCAGTAATAAAGGTTTCTTGTTTCCAAAAGTATTTTCTTCTGACTGCACAGGGTAATTTTCTATACTCTCCATCTCAGCCTCTACCTTCTCAACTTCTTCATAAGTTTCTGCTAATGTAGGTCTCACTGATCTCTTGGAAAACATGGCTAGCTCAGGCCCAAGAGCTGAGGTATAGTATTCAATTAGAGCATTTTCATATGGCTTATCAGCTGCAGTGGGGTCTCCTCCCTTGAGAAGGTGGTAAATGAGAATTTTGTAGTGCCCACAAGCTTTTTCGTGATATGAATGTAGTTGTAAATCTCCATAGTGATGGTCTCCAAAACATTGTATAGAAGCTCATCATCTATAGTTAGGCATAGCTTCTCATTCCATGCGGGCTTTATTTTCCATCCTAGTCGATGCAGGAGTATAGATTTAATCAACCTTTGACTAGGGGACGAGAGACGATCTCAAACCAGGATCTAGTTGTGACCTGTCTTAGGCTCAGGATAGTTTAATTGGAGTGCAAAGCTTTGTTGATTTACGGGTTGTTTTCAACACAATAGCAGAGAACATAGCTACAACTCTACAACTCTAGACATGCAGGTAGATCTAGCTCCCAACTCAATTTACTAGTAAGAAAAAATACGACATAATCTAGAAAACTATACTTAATTTCAATCCATATCGTCCTCGTCCTCACCTTGTTTTTACTGTACCGAAAGGAAAGATGTTAGGAGGACAATTTAATCTACCTGCAATTCTCCATGAATCATGAATCTGCTCGCAAGCTGCAAGGAGCTGAACATTTTCAGTCACAACTGAGACCAACAAAATCATTCAAGGCGAAGTGAAGCTTCTATATTATAGACGGATCTCCGAATAATTTCCTTACAAGTTACATACTTCCTCTAAAGGGAGGTTTTAAAATAAAAAAAGAAACGAATGTCCCAATACCCTACGCAAATGATAGGTGAGTAGAAAGGGACCCTTCCGCAACTCTCTGTCCTTAGTGGTGGCAGTGGGATGTCAATTAGGAGCTCAATAACTCTGTGCTCATCCCGCTTTAAATCTAATCTGGTGTAGAGGTTTAAGCTGATGTAAACATACGTAATGGTTGGCCCTCATAAACTGAGTCTTTCCACTGGCCAGTCACCTATTGACATCAACTTGTTTCGTACATTATCACATTAACCTTAAGCATTGTGTATCAGGAGAAAGCACCATTCTTTACCAGTGGTAGGCCATTACACTTGAATGAAAGTGGACATGGTGAAGAAAACAGGGGCAGTGGGTCTCATACGACATTACAGTCCATTCAATGACATTCGCATAATGCATTGCTCAAGGTAGGTACTAGGATTCACGATGGAAGAAGCCAAAAACCAGAATTTATTAACTGATCGTTGTATAGATTTGATGTGAAACAAGATCGCCAAAAGGATATGCCATTACTTTGACTTGACTACTGGGTTACACCTCTTAATATATAAGCATTAAATACAAGCAAATTTTAAGTGTGCCCGTCAAATTGACGATTCTCACAATTAGTTGCACTTCACATTTGACTTGATTAATCCACATTTGCCTCTATTTTACGATTAAAAAATGAAAAAACGTCCATACGGGCGTCAAATTTAACCCTCGGTTTTGTGCAATCCCTTGTACACATTTGTTTGTGTCCCAAAATCTACATTTTAACCATTTCATTACTGTACCACGCGCTCTAACACAGGTAATTAATGTAACATATCCCAGCCTGACGATCGACAAGACTTTTCTTCCTTCCTCCATGAATTCTACTCATCATATCATGATACCCATCATTGAATTATCATTGTTTTAGTTGTGTTTCAGTGAACGATGGCTTAATTCAGTTTTTCTTTTGGTAAGTTCATCAAATCACAAAAAAGCAAATCTTTGTTTGAAAATTTTACGGTGGAAGGATTTCTCCCTTGTTGGTTCCTGCAGTAGCCCAGCCATCAGATATTCTTCTTCCAGGCCGCCATTATGGCCATCTTTGAGAATCTATCAATGACCACAAACACACAGTCGTTGTCATTCTTAGTAGAAGGAAGGCCTGACATGTATTCCATGGAGATGGATTCCCAAGGTCGACTAGGGGTTGGCAACAGAGTATAGAGGCCTTGCTTCTTGATGGATGGTTTGGCAATGGCGCAGGCAGTGCAGGATCAGATACTTCCCGATGTCCTGTCGAAGGTTCAGCCAATAGAAATACTTCTGCAGTACTGCCACTGTTTTCTCGACCCCGAAATTCCCAGCGACCCGATTGTAGCGCGCTTCCCAAATCATCTTGGCACTCTCGCTTGAAGGAACACAAAGGTGTCCCATGTGACACAATAGTATATCCTGGAGGTGAAATTTTGGAACTTGGTTTCCCTCCAAGAGCGTCTGGTATGTGTGGCTGAATTCTGGATCGCTCTTGTAGAGAAGCGGCCAATCAGAAGTCTCGTGCCCACAAGAGTTGAGAATGGTCGTTATCGCCGCGATTGGTGGTCGGTTGAGGAAGTCTGCAACATTATTGGTGCTTCCCTTCTTGTACTTGATGTTCAAATGAAACTGTTGTAGATATGTGGACCACTTCTGATGGTGATCATTCTATAACTTCCCTTATGTCTGCATGAACTGCAGGGGTCAGTGGTCTGTGTGGATGATCGTTTCCTTCCCCAAAATGTAATGCTTCCATTGCCGACAAGCCTGTACAATGGAATACATCTCTTTATCATAAGTGGGATATTTGCGGACTGCATCTAATAGTGTCTCACTGTGATATGCCACCGGATGCCCTTGTTGAGTAAGGATTGCCCCAATAGCATAGTCAGAGGCATCTGTCTCGATCTCAAATGGTTGTTGCAAGTCTAGTAATATGAGCACTGGGGCACAACATAGGCGATGTTTCAATTTTGCAAACGCTCTCTACTGAGTTTCTAACCAAAAGAATTTTTCTTTCCCTCCTCCCTTGGTGACTTGACTCAAGAGCCAAGTAATATGAGAGAATCCCAACACGAACCTGCGGTAGAAATTAGCAAGGCCCAAAAAGCTACGAAGCTCTATTAAAGTAGTTGGGGCTGGCCAATCCCGAATGAATTGGATCTTGGTTGAATCCACATGTACCCCATAGTCATCAATAATGTATCCCAGATACTGAACTTGGGTCATCCCAAAAGTGCACTTGTCCAAATTGGCACACAACTTGTGCTGCCGCAATGTTTGGAGGACTTGTCGGATGTGGTGGAGGTGCTCTTCCCAAGTATGGCTAAATATCAGGATGTCATCCAAGTACACTACTACAAATGAGTTGGTGAATGGCCGCAAGATGTCATCCATCAGTCTCATGAAGGTTGCAAGAGCATTTTTCAGCCCGAAAGGCATGACCAACCATTCGGAAAGGCCCTCCTTGGCTTTGAAGGAAGTCTTCCACACATCGGTCGGCTCGATCAGTACCTGGTGATACCCAGACTTTAAGTCGATCTTGCTAAAATATTTTGCCTCTTTAAGCTGGTCCAGGAGGTCATCAATTCGTGGGATTGGGTATCTATTCTGGACAGTGATCTTGTTTAGCGCCTGATGGTCAATACAGAGTCTCCAAGTCCCATCGTTTTTCTGTACCAACACGATCGAGCTCCCACAGGGAGATGAACTTGGCCGGATGTGACCCTTCTGCGGCAGCTCCTGAATTTTCCTCTTGATTTCATAATTCTCTAGAACAGAGTGGTGATAGATCGGTCCATTGGGAAATGACGCACCTAGGGTCAGATCGATGGGGTGCTTGACCTGGCAGTGGAGAGGCACCTCGGTGAATGAGGTGAATATGTCCCGGTACTCCTCCACGACCTTGTCCGTTTGTTGTTGTCGTGAGCAGGGGCCCTGTCTGGAGGTTGTGGCCACGATCTTCTTCTTGGCCCGAGGGCAGATCATCAAGAAAACAAACTTCTTGGTTTTGAAAATGAGCTTACTGCATTGTTTTGCAGTAACCAAAGAGATAGCGGTAGGGGGTGGTACCTCTGGTATCCTGTACAAATTATTTCCCAATGTAATAATAACAGCGCGAGGCCGGGACTCATACACAACATGTCACTTCCATAAGTATGGTTGACCTAATAATACATCACAAACATCAAGAGGAGAAATATCACATAATACCTCATCGGTGAAGGGCTTGATGCTGTAGGTAAGGCAGTACTGCTAGCTGATGCAAAGAGCTCATCCTTGGTGAAGCCACCCAATGGTGTACGGCTTTGAGTGTGCTATGGTCGACAAAACCAACCGCTTCATGACCTCTACTGAAATCAGGTTCTTTTGGCTCCCACTATCGACGATGAACTGTAGCGGGGAACCCTTTACCCACATATGGGAGTGGAAAATACGCTCCTCCTCCTCTGAATCTTCTGATTCTTCCTTTTGGATCTTCGTGGTGGCAACGGTGGCGTTGGGCTCTTCATCGATAATCTTCTTCCCTCTATCATTCCCCTTCTCGGGTTCAGATTCAGTGTTAGAGTATGCATCTGATTCAGAAGCCTTTATCTCAGCCACCAGTGATTGCTTAGCCTGACACTCACTTGTGTTGTGAGTGGGGCTCTTATGGAACTCGCACCACTTTCCCGCTTCCTTCTTCGGCTTTGTAGTGTTTCTCTTTGCTTGTGGATTTGGAAAGTTTTCTTGAGTCTTCATGCCTTGGCTGTGTCCTTGGTTCTGCGGTTTGGGGGAACCTTTCCCTTGCTTCTGATTCGCAAATCCAAAGTCTCGCTTTTTTTGTTTGAATTTTTGCTCAATTTTGGCAACATAACGATATGCCGTACCAAGCGAGGAGATGTCGAGGAAATCCATTTCCTCCTGAATGTATCTGTGCAGAAAAATGCAATACTTTAGCACCAAATGTTTCTCTGAATCTTTGATACCCAACTTGGTGCACAGGGTATGAAACAGATTCGTCTGCTCATGCACATCTTCATCTCTTTGCTGCCACATCATAGTCCATTGGATGTACTTGTCCTCATAGCTCCCCACCAGATAATATTGTCCCTTTATGGCATCTCGGAAATAATTCCAAGTGGGTACAGCTGAGAACAGAGAGGGCTCCTCCTCATCCTTTCTCTCACAATAGGTTTCCCACCAGTCCTTGACATGGGGGGCGGCTTTGAGTAGAGAAAAAGTAATCTTTTCCCGGTCAGAAAAGTCATGAACCGAGAAATATCCTTATAATAGATTCAACCATTTATCTATGGCATCTGCATTTATTCGACCATCAAATATGGGAATTTCGAAGTTTACTTGTACCTTAAAAGGGGTTGCGCCTCCAGAGTGGCTGCTAGATGCATATGAGCCGCCAGTGGGAAGTCGTTGAAGGATCTGGGCGAAGTTATCCATCATCGCATTCCTTTGTTTTTCAAGGGCCTCCTCCAGCAACATTTTGATAGGATATTCTACACCCTCGTCTTTCTTTTCGTCCCCCATGGGTGGCTGGTGAGATTTGCGAGGTTGATCTTGCAAAGGTTCAACCAGATCAAGCCCTAACTCTTTATACTCTGCCCTCGTTGGGGACATGCAAAGAAGGATTGAGAAAGAGCAGATTACTCTAATACCATTGATCCGAATTTATGCAGGAACACAACAGAATACACAAATAACCATAGAAACAAATATGCAGCGGAAATAACACTTCATTTCATTAATCAATAACTGAAACTTGTTTACATATAGAATGGAAATAAACTAGATAGAGTGTTGGTAGCCTATCTCTGAGAAGAGATGTGGTGGCTACATGCCTCTGAACTCTGTGTTACAATGAGGCTCGAAATCCTATATATTATTGAGAAATAATAGAAAACCTACACATCCAAAAACCTAACACTAGGAGGTGAAACGCCTTAATGTGGGCCCCGTTGGGTAACTTGGTACATCAATTTCCCGGGGTCGTAACTTTAGCATACTACCTCCGTTTGACGTGCATGATACATTGTTAGAAAGATTTGTTGAAGGACTACATCCATGAATGACAAATATTGAGTCCAAATTGGACTCTTTATTTCCCGACCATTCGATGCCAAAAAGACGTCATTTAGGGCCTCAAAACGGCTCCAAAAGTTTAGGACCCGAAAACTGCCAAAAATAGTAAATTGTGCTACAATTAAGGAAACTGGAAAACTGAAAGAAAAAGTGGTGGGGGTCTAAGAGGAATAGGTGGGTAGCCACCAATATCCTCCTGGATCATTCCTCGCCCCTTAGGAAGCAATGGTCCCCATTGCATTGAGTTCCTCCATGAGATGAGGAAACTTCTGTTGAACTTGGTCCCCGGTGAGCCACTTTCCTTGGTGAAGGAGTTGGCCTGCTTTGACAACTCGATATAGCTGGATCTTCTATTGGCAGGTGTTCTTGATCTATGTGTCCATAATTCGATCGGTTGTGGCTTGTTCCATGCATTCAGGGTTTAACTCTATTGGTGTGAGTTGTTATGCCACGTCTGATGTGTCCAGTAGAGGTGCAAAGTAGGGCCAAAGGCGGTCCACATCGAACACTAGGTGCAGACCAAGGAATGGTGGAATACTGAGATCGAAGGCTGTCCCCGACAGCCTTGGTGATGGTGTATGGTCCATATCGGAGTAGTCCAAGCTTGGGGTGGGGTCCAGCGAAGCGCTCCTTCTGTAAATGTGGCCACAGTTTGTCACCCACCTAGAAGTTGTGCTGCAACCGATGCTGATCATGTTGCTGCTTATACTTAGCATTAGATCTGTCCAATATTTCATGAACCTATTGGTGAATGTGTTGAATGCGATCAATGAAGCTGTTTGCCTTGGAAACTTCAGACTGGATATGAGCTGAATTAGCCTGAGTAGCTGCAAATGGCATGGCTACGTCAATGGGACATAGTGGCTGGAATCCCAAGCCCACCTGAAAGGAGCTATGGTTGGTTGAGTTGTGGAGGGCCCAGTTATAGCTATGTTGTACATAGAGGAGGCTCTCATCCCATGTGCATGGATGCTTTGAGTTGTACATGTGCAAAATGTGTACGATCATCCTCTTGACGACCTCTGTCTATCCATCAGTCGGGGGATGGAAAGCTGTGGACTTTGTAAGCTTGGCGTCTAGCATTGACCATAGGCTAGACCAAAATGTACTAAGGAACCTATTGTCCTGGTCTGAGATTATAGATTGTGGGATACCAAAGTGTACCCACACTCGTTCAAAGAAGAGTTTAGCAGTGGCTTCTGCTGTGATATTCTTCTTGCAGGCCGCCATTATGGCCATCTTTGAGAATCTGTCAACGACCACAAACACATAGTCGTTGCCATGCTTAGTAGAAGAAAGGCCCGACATGTAATCCATGGAGATGGATTCCCAAGGTCGACTAGGGGTAGGCAACGGAGTATAGAGGCCTTGCTTCTTGATGGATGGTTTGTCAATGGCGCAGGTGGTGCAAGATTGGATGTAATTCCCGATGTCCTATCAAAGGTTCGGCCAATAGAAATAATTTTGCAGTACTTCCACTATTTCCTCAACCCTGAAATGCCCAGCGACCTGACTGTAGTGCACTTCCCAAACCATCTTGGCACGCTTGCTTGAAGGAACACAAAGATGTCCCATGTGACACAGTAGTACATCCTGGAGGTGAAATTTTGGAACTTGGTTTCCCTCCAAGAGCGTCTGGTATGTGTGGCTGAATTCTGGATCGCTCTTGTAGAGAAGCGGCCAATCAGAAGTCTCGTGCCCACAAGAGTTGAGCACGGTCGTTATCACCATGATTGGTGGTCGGCTGAGGCAGTCTGCAACATTATTGGTGCTTCCCTTCTTGTACTTGATGTTCAAATTAAACTGTTGTAGATATCTGGACCACTTCTGATGGCGATCGTTCTGTAACTTCCCTTGTGTCTGCATAAACTGCAGGGGTCGGTGGTCTGTGTGGGTGATCGTTTCCTTCCCCAAAATGTAATGCTTCCATTGTCGGCAAGCCTGTACAATGGAATACATCTCTTTGTCATAAGTGGGATATTTGCGGACTGTGTCTGACAGTGTCTCACTGTGATATGCCACAGGATTCTCCTTTTGAGTAAGGACTACCCCAATAGCATAGTCAAAGGCATCTGTCTCGATCTCAAATGGTTGTTGCAAGTATGGTAATGTGAGCACTGGGGCACAACAAAGGCAATGTTTCAATTCTGCAAATGCCTTCTGCTGAGTTTCTGACCAAAAGAATTTTGCTTTCGCTCCTCCCTTGGTGACTTGACTCAGGGGCCAAGTGATATGAGAGAATCCCAACACGAACCTGTGGTAGAAATTAGCAAGGCCCAAAAAGTTGCGAAGCTCTGTTAGAGTAGTTGGGGCTGGCCAATCCCGAATGACTTGGATCTTGGTTGGATCCACATGTACCCCACATTCATCAATAATGTATCCCTGATACTGAACCTGGGTCATCCCAAAAGTGCACTTGTCCAAATTGGCACACAACTTGTGCTGCCGCAATGTTTGGAGGACCTGTTGGATGTGGTGGAGGTGCTCTTACCAAGTTTGGCTGAAGATCAGGATGTCATCCAAGTACACTACTACAAATGAGTTGGTGAATGGCCGCAAGATGTCGTCCATCAGTCTCATGAAGGTTGCAGGAGCATTCGTCAGCCCGAAAGGCATGACCAACCATTCGAAAAGGCCCTCCTTGGCTTTGAAGGCAGTCTTCCACACATCGGTCGGCTCGATTGGTACCTGGTGATACCCGGACTTTAAGTCGATCTTGCTAAAATATTTTTCCCCTTTAAGCTGGTCTAGGAGGTCATCAATCCGTGGGATTGGGTACCTATTCAGGACAGTGATCTTGTTCAGCACCCGATAGTCAATACAGAGTCTCCAAGTCCCATCCTTTTTATGTACCAACATGATCGGGCTCCCACAGCGCGATGAACTTTGTCGGATGTGGCCCTTCTGCAGCAGCTCTTGAATTTGCCTCTTGATTTCATCATTCTCTAGAACAGAGCGGCAATAGATCAGTCCATTGGGAAATGACACACCTGGAGTCAGATTGATGGGGTGCTTGACCTGACAATGGAGAGGCACCCCGGTGGGTAAGGTGAATATGTCTCGGTACTCCTCCACGACCTTGTCCTGTTGTTGTCATGCGGAGGGGTCCTATCTGGAGGTTGTGGCCAGGATCTTCTTCTTGCCCGGAGGGCGAATCATAAAGAAAACAAACTTCCCGGTTTTGGAAATGAGCTTACTGCATTGTTTTGCAGTAACCAAAGAGATAGCAATAGGGGGTGGTACCTTTGGTCTCCTCTACAAATTATTTCCCAACGTAATAATAACAGCGCTAGGCCGGGACTCATACACAACATGTTTCTTCCATAAGTATGGTTGACCTAATAATACATCACAAACATCAAGAGGAGCAATATCACATAATACCTCATCAGTGAAGGGCTTGATGCTGTAGGGAAGGTGACACTGTTGGCTGACGCAAAGATCTCATCCTTGGTGAAGCCACCCGATGGTGTACGACTGTGGGTGTGCTGTGGTCGGTAAACCCAACCGCTTCATGACCTCTGCTGAAATCAAGTTCTTTTGGCTCCCACTGTCGACGATGAACTGTAGCGGGGAACCCTTTACCCACATCTGGGAGTGGAAAATACGCTCCTCCTCCTTTGAATCTTCTGGTTCTTCCTTTTGGATCTTCATGGAGGCAACGATGGGATTGGGATTTGCATCGATAATCTTCTTCCCTCTGTCATTCCCCTTCTCGGGTTTAGATTCAGTGTTAGAGTATGCATCTGATTCAGAAGCCTTTATCTCAGCCACCAGTGACTGCTTATCCCGACACTCACTTGTGTTGTGAGTGGGGCTCTTATGGAACTCGCACCACTTTCCCGCTTCCTTCTTCGGCTTTCCAGTGTTGCTCTTTGCCTGTGGCTTTGGCAAGTTTTCTTGAGTCGCCATGCCTTGGCTGTGTCCTTGGTTCTGTGGTTTGGGGGCACCTTTCCCTTGCTTCTGATTCGTAGATCTAAAGTCTCGCTTTTTTTGTTTGAATTTTTGCTCAATTTTGGCAGCATACCGATATGCCGTACTAAGCGAGGAGATGTCGAGGAACTCCATTTCCTCCTAAATGTATATGTGCATACAAATGCGGTACTTCAGAACCAAATATTTCTCTAAATCTTTGATACCCAACTTGGTGCACAGGGTATGGAACAGATTCGTCAGCTCATGCACATCTTCATCTCTTTTCTACCGCAGCGTAGTCCATTGGATGTACTTTTCCTTATAGCTCCCCACCGGATAATATTGTCCCTTTATGGCATCTCGAAAAGAATTCCAAGTGGGTACAACTGAGAACAGAGAGGGTTCCTCCTCATCCTTTCTCTCACGGTAGGTTTCGCACCAGTCCTTGACATGGGGGGCGGCTTTGAGTAGAGAAAAAGTAATCTTTTTCCGGTTAGAAAAGTCATGAACCGAGAAATATCCTTCTAATAGATTCAACCATTTATCTACAACATCTGCATCTATTCCACCATCAAATATAGGAATGTCGAAGTTTACTTGTACCTTAAAAGGGTTTGCGCCTCCATAGTGGCCTCTAGATGTGGATGCGCCACCAGTGGGAAGTCGTTGAAGGATCTGGGCGAAGTTATCCATCATCGCATTCCTTTGTTTTTCAAGGGCCTCCTCGAGCAACATTTTGATAGGATATTCTATGCCATCATCTTTCTTTTCATCCCCCATGGGTGGCCGTCGGGATTTGCGAGGATGATCTTGCAAAGGTTCAACCAGATCGAGCCCTAACTCTTTATACCTCGCCCTCGCTGGGGACATGCAAAGAAGGATCGAGAAAGAGTAGATTGCTCTGTTACCATTGATCCGGATTTATGCAGGAATGCAACAGAATACACAAATAACCATAGAAACAAATATGCAACGAAAATAACACTTCATTTCATTAATCAATAACTGAAACTTGTTTACATACAGAATGGAAATAAACTAGCTAGAGTGCTGGTAGCTTATTTCTAAGAAGAGATGTGGCGGCTACATGCCTCTTAACTCTATGTTACAATGAGGCTCGAAGGCTTATATATTATTGAGAAATGATGGAAACCCTACACATCCAAAAACCTAACCCTAGGAGGTGAAACGCCTTAATGTGGGCCCCGTTGGGTAACTTGGTACATCAATTTCCCATGGTCATAACTTTAGCATACTACCTCCGTTTGACACGCATGATACATCGTTAGAAAGATCTGTTTAAGGACCACATCCATATATAAAAAATATTGGGTTTGAAACAAACTCGTATTTGCCTGACCATTCGATGCCAAAAAAACATCGTTTAGGGCCTCAAAACGGCTCTGTAAGTTTAGGACCCGAAAACTGCCAAAAATAGTAAATTATGCTACAATTAAGGAAACCAAGAAACTGAAAGAAACAGTGGTGGGTGTCCAAGAGGAATAGGTGGGTGGCCACCAATATCCTCCTAGATCATTCCTGGAATGGAGGATGAATAGATGTCATCTCTTAATCATGTTTTGTTTTTTAGATAGATGTCAACTTAATCATAAAGGAAAAAGAGAAAGGGAGATGAGAATGTGATTCATCTATGTTGATATGGATTGCAGTGAAAAGGATATGTTCACAACTAAAAATCGGCTCCATCAACTGAGCCAGTTGAAAGAAAAAGAAAGCTAGATATCTGCATCATGCATGTCAAACGAAGTAAACATTTGAATACCCCTAGGGCCGTATCAATGTTTTGTTGTAACATGTAACTACAATTCCCAGTGATCTCTGAAGTAAAAATGGTATTAATTTGCAAAGAGGTGTATCCAGTAAAGCTCTCATAGATATTAGGAAAACTTTTCAAATGTATTCCATTCATTACCATTTCTACTGCAACTGATATTAACTTGAACAAACTTCACACCTTCCATCACCAAACAAAGAATAAAACATAAAGGGAAAAAAACAACCATGTTCCTCCAAAGTTTGTGCTGTATACACGAAAATATTTTCTGTGTCATTCCACATGCCCCTCTGTGTCTAATTTCTACAGTTATCAGTTGCAACCTGCCACACCAAGCTGAATGGACAAGTCTACTAAATAAAAATTTTGGAGAGAGGATTTGTGTTCCTAAAGAAATTAGAATACAAGTATTAGATGTGTTTTAATTGCTAAGTTGAGCATCTTCCAGGATTGCAATCTCATAAACAAAGCATTCTAACTAGGAAATGATAATGATTTATTTCCTGGATTTGTTTTTTTGTAAACAGTGTCTTGTCACTCCCCTTTTCTGTCCAACTGGTCCTCACAAGCAAACTGCTAGCATCCAATTTGCTACAATTGAAATATATGAAGAAAGATTAAAATAGGCGAGAAAAAACTTACTATTTTTGGTCCTTGGTTTTTTTATTGAACTACAAACTAGATATCACTACATGAACAAGCTCAATGTTTGTATTCTTGTTTACAAAAAAACACACAGGAAAAGAGCACTCTAGTTCTTCTCTGTCTAAAAACCTATAAATAAAAACAAAAGACAGTGTTGATATAGAAAAATAGAAGAAGCACGTTTACTCTCATGGTAAGTAGACATTAGTGTTGGTATAGAAAAATAGAATCAGCGCGTTTACTCTCATGTTAAGTAGGTAGCAAATTCCCACAAGTAGTCTCTATTTGAATCCATTAAGTTGTCTCACTGCACATACTACAGAATCCTTAATGCCAAAGGTGCTCATGGTATCTTACACCGAAAACCCATGCATGTAAATCCTCAGTTTCATGGATCAGTTTTGTGGAGCATGACCATTATAGCCAAGCTTGATTGCAAAGCTCTCCATCAACATATTACTATTACTGAAGGGGCAAAACATACAATAGAAAAATAATATAAATGACTCCCTTCTATTTTCAAGAGTCATTTACTTGTGACATCTCATTTAAAAAGCTAAACATATGAGTAATTTTCTGATATAAAATTGCACTCATTGAAATGAAATTAGATATCTTTTTGCTTGCTCGTTTCTTCAAGAAAATCTGAAGGATTTTGACATCTTCAGAAACTGAGCAAACTATGCCCTTTTCACAGAAATGACATAGTGGGTTTGGTGTAATGACAGTTGCCATTGCACTGGCTACATCGCAGAGGGGAAAAATCCCATTTTCATAGATTCACCACACAACCCAACTACAATGTAGGATAATATGGGGATTCATGCCTCTCCCCACGAACGTAAAAAGTCTCTAATCAAATCCAGATTTATGTCTATCTACAATGGACTTGGTGTGAAGGCCAAACATAACTTTCCCGCTACAGCCACAGAGGCACTACTACTAGTTCCATTCTACTTAAGTCGCAATAGGATCCAGAAACTAACTCCACGGGAGGATGTCTCATATTGAGGAACTAAAGCCTCTCCATAGAGAGAAAGATAATTTGATTTTTCTAATATGAATCCCACAGGATTGGCTCAAGCAATATAATAAAAAAGACATTCAAAACTAAGGTTTCCAAAAAATACTTACAGTCAAAGAATCCTCTAGCTTGTCGAAGAACCACATTCCATCTTCGACATCCATGGGTTCCAGAGGCCTATTCCCATTTCCAGTGTCTTCAGCCGATGAGGAAGAGGAACTAGGTCTCAAAAACCTTACAACGATAGCCATCACCAAAAACATATAAATCAGAATGGTAGTTGCCACAAAACCGAAGGATACCGCATTAACAAAGTCTATGAATTAAGTAGGTTATGATAAAAAGGTGTCGCAGGTTCAATTCCTCTCAAGCCTTCGTATTGCGCAAAATAGATCCTTGTGGAGGAGGAGCTTAGGATTAGTTTACTTCCATCGAGAACGGAGCAGTGGACAGGCATGGCGTATATGGGTCACCATTATGTTCAGCACGCAGGGCTTGGGCAATGGTCTCCCACAGAGCCCGGGATTTCCTGAACGAAGAAGTCTGAACATCTGCGGGAGTGTTGTTTGAACTGGGAAGTCCCAAGGATCGTCCCACCGAAGGTATATGGTAGGTGGCGAATTGAATGCATGGAATGGACGTGAAGGAGGGGAGACAATGATGGATGATAGGGGTTAACAACGACGACATAAGAACGACGTTGGTCTAACGGGTTTAGCGAGGGGTCGACAATGGGGAGGAATGTTGGCTCGGTGGTCAGACGGTCAACACGACGATTGCCGCCAGGACAAATCGTTGCGTCAGTAGCTTACTCCTTAAAAAAAGGCAACCAATATGCACTCCATAGCAGAGTGTTTAATGCTGCTACGGGGGCTCTGACATACCAGCCTTCTCCGTGCATTTCTTTTTTTCGGTAAGGCATTTCGGGAATATACAGTTGCTTTGTCATCTATCAGATGAATGAAGGAATGCATTCCATGTCCTTCACATGCCATGTGAATTCCATGTTACATAAACCCATACAATGTGCATTAATGTCATGTTTGTTTGAATTTTGAATTCATGAAAGCGCTTTATTTCAAAATTCTGATTTCGAATTTGTTCTTTCGCCCAACCCATATTCCGAATAACTGTTGATGTGCTTGCCCAGTCAACAAACATGAGGTGCCAGACGCAGCTAAGCTTTACTGTTGGTCACTGCACCAGGGCATCAAAGGCAACCAATAGGCGCGTCTCGCTACTCTTCAACAGCCAGGAATTTGCACTAGGGCAGAGGCACTTACCTTCGGTTCTTTCAATTGGGTCTCAGTTCCATTTTTCCTAGTTGGATGGTCTGTGTAAGAAACAAAATTTAAAAAATATCATTCAATGTAGTAATTTATTATGTTTGTTGTTCCTCGCTTCTATTTAATGATTGTAGATTAAACCCTCGACTTGTTTACTGTTTGAAAGAGATTTTGCTGGAAATTTAACCTTCACCGTTGTAAATTTTTGATGAAGTATTGGAGCAATACTTTGTATGGAAAATTTTGGTGAAGCTTGAGTGTTGACCACAGTCCAAGGAAAAGATCATACAATGTTAGGCTTTTGCAGGATGTCTGAGGAGTGCATTGGAGAAAAGCCACAACATAACATACTGAGATTTGAGACTTGAGAAGCCGTAGAAGCAGAAGGAAAAGGTACAGGGAAAGAGTGTTTGATTAATGCAGGGGATTTCATGTTATCGCTCACCCTCGCGGGGCCGAGGTTGGGCAATGCGGCACTCAAGGATCGATGCGAGGAGCTGGGACTCAAGTTTCTGAGAGCGGTGAAAAGTTCCAAATAATGAAGCAATGGATCGATAAGCTTCTGTGGAGTTGAAGGTCACGAGCCAAGTGGGCACTTCCTGGTTACATCAAGTGTGTTAACGTTGGGGTGGAGCTCATTCTTGATCACATGCACTCTCCGTTCTTAAATCCCACTAACGATCTCTGCTGCTTTCATAATCTGGAAGCCCTTCTGCATCTCCTGGGCGAATACCATGAGCAGGGGCATACTTGTGATTTTCTCAAGGAAGAATACTTGGTTACTCCCTTCTAGAAACAAGACTCCAACAAAGGATTGATCAAGAACTCGAAGGATAGGTGGGGTTCAACCCGAGAGAACCTGAATCATCGAAGAGTCCCATACATATGGTGACGGTAGATCATACTACATAGTAATGTGATCCAGGACGTCACCATTAATGGACATCAGGCATTTTCAATGTATTGTTCATAGCTTTTCCACGACGTTCAACTTTGAAACATTAATAACTGCAAAACTCCCAATGATTCGAGAGTTGTAAATACAGTTATAACTGTAGATTCTGAAGCCATATCGTTTAAATGAAAATGGAGGTTATATAGCACAACAAATGCAGTTTATAAAAAGTAATCCGGATAGTTGGTCGACAAATGTCAAAAACGCCATGATAACAACATAGTATGGATTGCTAAAGAAAATTGAATTTGTAATTTCTTATAATTTAGTTTGCCAGTTTGAGGTTTTACCATTTAGTAAAACCAATTCATCCGATCACTTAATTCTAATTTTTAAAAGTAGATTTTCACTTCTATTAAATACCTTTAAATTTTAAAACCATCACGTATTTCTTGAAATGTTATGATTGTTATATAATGTTTTTAGATTAAAAACAATTTAGTTAAGATTTGAAATTATAAAATTTTATAATTATAATTATAATTTTTTAAAATATATATTAATTATAAATTCTTACTTTAATTGAATATTTGGTGACACCTTTTCAAATAACCAATTTTTATAATAAATCATTTTAAAAATAACTAACTACTTAAAACATCGTTAAACACTATAAAACTAAACAATATATTAACACACAATCACATTATACCTTAATATATGATATAAATTAATAAATTATAAATTAGTATTATAACCAAATTTTCTAATAAACCAATTTAAAAATAATTAATTACTAAACATTATAAAACTCAACAATATATTAACACATCATCACATTATAAAACCCTTATCTTAATCTGATATGAATATGAATTAGTATTAACGGTATTAGAAAATGCATGATATGAATTAGTATTAACTGTATTAGAAAAGGCATAACGTTAGAATTTACCATATATTAATGAAACCCTTATCTTAATCTCATATGAATTAGTCTGAACTGTATTAGAAAAGGCATAACGTTAGACTTTACCATATATTAATGAAACCTATTAGATAAACAAAAAAACCCCAAATTTTGATTTAGAAGTTTGATGGAAAAGGCATAAGGTTGACCTTTTTGGATGTATAT
>LPNX010859466.1:7077-20631 GCA_001517045.1 Pseudotsuga menziesii | reverse complement strand
TTTGTGCAATGTAAATGGGTCTTGAGGTAGTTACTAGTTACACTAGTATATGCTAGGTTTATGCACTAGTGTATATTCTATATATACACCAGTTAGTGTATATACTAGGTATATATACTACCCTACCCCCTCTCCCTCTCACACTCACACTCATATTTCCTACTCCCCCTACCCCTACCCCTCTCTCTATTACCCCTAATCTCATTCCCCTTACCACTTACCACCCCGCAATGTATATACACTAGGTATATACACTGGTATATATACCTAGTATATACACTAGTGTATATACCTAGTATGCGGAGGTGTTTAAAGAGTTTTAATATGCGCAGTCTAAACATTCAATGATTTTGAAGGGAAATATTTGATTTTTCAGACATGATTTTGAAAAATTTGTCATGTCCCTTCCTTAGTTAGAGATTGAAGAGAAGGCATCCATCCATTCTCGATGAACTTATTTGTTGGTCTTTCATATTATTGTAGGTACATTCAAAGTTTAGAAGAAGTGTTGAAGTCCAGATGTTTGAATTCTATGAGTTGGTGTAATTATCCAATGAACTAGCTATTGTATTGAATGTTAATCGTGCTCATCTAGTTGATATGGATGCTATCAGTGCAACTATGAGATGTAATCCATGGCTTCATGAAATAGATCTAATGTTATGCTTTAATTCTATAGAATTTGACATTTCATTACATCTTTTCTTCCATGCTCTAGATTGTTGTCCAATTATGATTAGTTGTTATATTTGAGTTAATACACTGGCCTCTCCCTCTCAAAATTATGATCTGAATGTTGTTTCTAGCATCCAAGACAAATTTACCCCTTCCAAGCCTCAGACCTGCATTTTTTTACCCTTTTGTGTTATTTGGGTTAACCTGGAAAGTGGCTAGTTGTGTAGTCTTGAAATTCTATTTTTCCTTCTAGCTCCTTAACTTTGTCAAATCAGTCCCAGATATGTTATTTTAGTGTTTTTTCAGTGGGTTGGGGCTTATAAGGCCCATTCCTGAAAATGAGATCTCAATCTTTTTTCTTCTCAAAGATAAGAACAAAGTATCCTTTCCCAGAAAAGATTTGTCGGATTTCTCCTTCAATGAGCGACCGCTAGTTTTTACTTAGCTAGATTTCAATGGACCAAGGGGAAGGCCAAAGGCCTGTAAAGAGCCCTATGAGACCTTTTTGAGACATATTCAGGTGTTTTTGAGCCCCATACACTAGTAATATGTACATATATACACTGGTGTATATTATATCAGTATATACACTAGTGCTTATACCAGTATATACACTGGTGTATATTATACCGGTATATACACTATCGCATATACCAGTATATACACTGCTGTATATTATACCAGTATATGCACCCAGTATATACACTGCTGTATATTATACCAGTATATACACTAGCGCATATACCAGTATATACATTGGTGTATATTATACTGATAGTCCATATATCGGTATAATATACACCATTGTATATACTAGTATATGCACTAGTGTATATACAGGTATAATATACACTAGTGTATATATCGGTATATGCACTAGTGTATATACTGAAACCAGTATATGCATTGGTGTATATTATACCCGTAGTGCATATATCGATATAATATACACCAATGTATATATTGGTATATGCGCTAGTGTATATACTGGTATATGCGCTAGTGTATATACCGGTATATGCACCAGTGCATATACCGGTATAATATACATCGATATATGCACCAGTGCATATACCGGTATAATATACACCGGTATATGCACCAGTGCATATACTGGTATATGCGCTAGTGTATATACCGATATAATATACACCAATGTATATACTGGTATATGCACCAGTGTATATACCGGTATATACACTAGTGCATATACCTGTATATACACTGGTATATATACTAGTGTATATATTGTTATATACTAGTGTATATATTGTTATATACTAGTGTATATATTGTTATATAGATTAGTGTATATTACTTTGAAAATTAGATTATCGTACGTAAAATCTTATGGAATAGATTGGAATTTTATGTATGTACATTGAAACATTAACGATGATATTATGCATCTTACACGTACATAATAAATAGATTGTGTTGTGAAACAATTATCTTTTGATCTTGATCATCATCGCTCAAATAGTTTTAGACTCTCATAGAACACTCATTGAATTTATGACACCATAAACAAGATTCCCACTCTTCATAAATCTACGTACCTTATCTTCAACAAAATGTTAATACTCAAAAAATCTCAAACACATAGTTTCAAGTGAATTGAAAACCCTAACCATTTAGTGAATAAACCATTGTTATGGATGCTTCCACATTCACAACCACCTAATCAGTGATATTGACAAAATTTGAAGCACCTTTTCCTCCCAAATCCATACATATATTTGCAATAAAAATACAAATCTTCTATGCACTAAAAGAAACATTGACTTACAACTTTAAGAGAAAATCCAACAAATAGTCAATCTATTCCCTTGCACACAACCAATCTACATAGAACATGGAAACGCTTACAACCCCTTATGCACTAGAAAATAATTACATTTCCCATGTCCCAATAGACTTCTCCGTGCTCTTCCCGCTGGGTTCTTCTCAACATAAATACTCCTTATCTAATACTATTTTAATATATGGTAATTATTTTAAAAATATTAAACATGGCGTTTCTCTTATTAAGGAAAAGACAATTTCATAATTGATTAACTAATGATTTACCATTATATATATTTATTAACGCACCAAGTCATATTTGCTTTCTTCATGAAAGATGTTCATTCTATATACCTAGCCATCCAAATATTTTTAATATTCTCATTTGTTATCATCATCAAGCCAAGTATAACACCCCAATTCATATTTTGTTTCTATATACCTATCCATCTAAATCTTTTTAATGTTATTGTTTCCTAGCCAGGTCTAACACACCATATCTTTTTAATGGTATCATCACCAACCTAAATCCAATGCACCAAGTTTCCAAGTGCAATACATCCAAAACATGTTCATTCTATATACCTAGCCATCCAATTCAAAAGATGTTCATTTTATTTACCAAGCAATCAAATTATTTTTAATGTTATGATCACCCAACCATACAATGTAATTGTAGTGTTACTAGTTTTAGCATTAGAAATGAGTACCATTTTGTGTGAGACATGGCCAACATAGCAAAGTGTTGTTGGAGAATGTTGATACCTTGAAGAATGTTGGAGACATCAATATATACACTTTTTCCCAAAAACAAAGAGTGGCTCTCACTTCGGTTGAGTTGGATTTCTTAATTAAGGTTTTTGAGGATAAATAAATCTTGTATATACTATGTAAATGTGCCATTATATTTAATCTTAAGTTTTAGATTCAATTAACAACTTGTTCTTCCATTATGGATTTTGACATTTTTACTTGTAATGGAAAAAGAAAATAAACACCATTACCATTTTTTATTGGACATATTTTAACATTAATTAATATTAATTAATTAACTGTTAGATGGCTTTGAAAATATACACAAAGAAACACCTCCCAATTTGGCTAATGAAGGCACATTGCATGAGGATTGGATTAATGAAGATTTCCCAGTAAGCTTATTATTCCTATAAAAGCAAGGCGGAGCATGCCGCTCACATATTTGGTCATTTTTCTATTCAAATTCAAGAGCTCTATAGCTTTTCAAAGGCTTGGGAGATGGAAGGCGTAAATGCACATTTACAGAAGCTCTCTTTCGTAAATGCGTGTATACAGAAGGAAATATGCGCATTTACGGAAGCGAGCTTCCTAATATGCACATTTTGCCTTTCATATATGCGCATTTAGGGAAGCCAAAATGCACATATATGGAAGCAAGCTTCCGTAAATGCGCACTTTTCCTTCTGTATATGTGCATTTACAAAAGCATAAATGTGCATTTACAGAAGCTCTCTTCCATATATGCGCATTTTTCCTTGAGTAAATACGCATATACGGAAGGCACAATGCACATATAATTTATGCCTTCTGTAAATGGGCATTTAAAGAAACCTGCTTCCGTATATGCACATTTTTCCTTCCATATATGCACATTTACGGAAGGAAAAATGCGCATATAATTTCTACCTTCCGTAAATGCACATATACGGAAGGAAAATTGTGCATATACGGAAGAGAGCTTCCGTATATTCACATTTCTACCTTCCGCAAATCTCCATATACATATGGAAAAATGCACATATACGAAAAAATGCGCAGATTTACAGAAGGCAGAAATGTGAATATACGGAAGCTCTCTTCTGTATATGCGCATTTTGTCTTCTGTAAATTTTGTAAATGCTTATATATAGAAGAAAAAATGCGCATATATAGAAGCTCTCTTCCATATATGCTCATTTTTTCCTTCTGTATATGCAACACATATAGGAAAGACAAAAATGCACATATATGGAAGAGAGCTTCCATATATGCACATTTCTACCTTACGTAAATGCACATATACTGAAGGAAAAATGCACATTTACGGAAGGAAAAATACACATATATGGAAGCTCTTTCTCGTATATGTGAATTTTTCCTTCCGTATATGCGCGTATACAGAAGGAAGAAATGTGCATATACAGAAGGAAAAATACGCATATACGGAAGGCATAAATTATATGCGCATTTGTGCCTTCCGTATATGCGCATATATGGAAGGAAAAATGTGCATATACGGAAGAGAGCTTCCGTTTATGTGCATTTTTCCTTCCGTAAATGCACAATTTTCCTTCTGTATATGCGCATTTACGAAAACTGGAAATGCGCATATACAGAAGCTCTCTTCCGTATATGCACATTTCTGCTTTCCATATATGCGTATATATATGGAAGGAAGAAATTCACATATATGGAAGAGAGATTTCATAAATGCACATATACAGAAGGAAAATGTGCATTTATGGAAGGAAAATTGCGCATATACGGAAGCTCTTTTTTGTATATGCACATTTTTCCTTCTATATGTGCATATATGAAAGGCAGAAATGCACATATACAAAAGGAAGCTTTCGTATATGCGCATTTTTGTCTTTTGTAAATGCGCATTTATGGAAGGAAAAATGCGCATATACGAAAGAGAGCTCATTAAGGGTATTGTGCTTATTAAAGATTTCTTCTAAATAAGCAGATTGTTCTTTGGAAAGAAAGAGCTTTTTTCTGCTAGTGCTCCTGTCTTCTTCACCGCTTTATTTGGAGAAAGATCTATCCAGCTCATGGTCGTTAGCGTTGTTATCATGATGATCCTCGTCTCTCTCCCTGTACACAGCATTGGTCGCATTACAAATGGCAAAATCCATCTTAAAAGACGATATGCTGCTGTTGGACGACGAGACCACTGCATCGCCACCATCATCATTGTCGTTGTCTGCAGAGGAGGGTACTAAGGTCTTACAATATTTCATCCATCATCTAATAAATGCCACCTTAAAAGTCTTGAGATATTGAAGAGGTTGTCATACACATTGTGGAAAATAAGATTGATAAATGGATAACTAAACCCTTAGATTTGTTGGTGAAATCCCAAATGTGGGCCAAGTTTATGGCAATGGATTACCTTTGTTAATAATTCTATTGGGTTTCTTTAAAGGAGGCCTATTCCAAGAGGAAAAGGGCCTCATTACATGTCTACAAGCCAATATTAATACAAGAAAAGGTTTCCATAATCAATTCAAAGCTATGTTGCACCCTTAAATAAATTGCAGGTCTTTATATTGTAAAACCCACATGGAAACATAAGTGATTTCAGAATAGACTCATATTCGCTGTCAGCAGGTGTATTCCTTGGATAGATCTTTCCAACAGGCTATCAAGTGCCCAAATCGAAGATCATATGCAAAAGTTAGGACCCTAGGAAGTTGATTGTTCAACTTCTCACCTTGGGGCCGCAAAATTTATGACAATTCATATTCTAGGGTTATGTTTTGGAATTTTGTGGTTCTCGCCCTCGTCCTTATTATATATAGGTCCCTTTGGCCTCATTTTGTAATCAACTTTGCATGGATGAGCGTAGCAGTCACATCTTTTCTCAGAGATAGCCACCGCCATTCTAGCTATTGTATTATAGTATGTTTTATTTCCGCCATTTGATAGAATATGTGTTTACTATATCTATGTTATCTTTGCAAAATGTCTGTGATTATGATTATGTATGTGTTCTAATTTCATTTCGTTCACACTAAATCTGAATCAATTCTTCCTATCTTTCCCTAGGGCTAACAAGGCTTAAGGCCCTTATTTTCCCTAATGGACCATGGTTAAGAGGTCAACACCCATACCTATTGCACAATTTTTTTTATTGATGGTATTGCGTATTATGTTTTTCCTAAGGTATGATGGGGATTGCTCAAGAGAACAGGGGTTAGATGAGACATGCCATAAGAGAAAGCTTCTCAAGTGATTGAAGCTAATGAGAGAATGGGTCAGTCCACCATGGGTACATGCCAACAAGGGAATGGGTCAGTCCACCATGGGTATAATCTAACAAGGGAAAGGGTCAGTCCATCAAGGATACAACAACAAGGGAAGGTCCAATAAACTAGCTCTTTCTTCCAATAGGTCATTGATAATTTTATTGGAAAATATTGTATTGTCATATTTTAAGAGTTGATTCAACATATTAATTTTTGAGTTTAAAAGCTTTCCTTAGCTTTGAATGTATTGAAATTAATTAAGTTTGGTCGACGTTACTGCAAAGGGTGCTACATAGGGTGTCATGGAGGTTGTGAAAAGAGCCTTTGGTGGTAGCGAGCATAACAAGTGATCACATGATTATTGTGCCATGCTAAATCCTTTATGTGGATGTAGATTTTAATAATTTTCCCATTTTTATCAATAATAACTATTTAATGCACTAATTAATCAAAATGATAAGCAGATGATGAGATTGTGGATATGAGGCTTGGAATGTTGATTGAGGAATATATAAGACTAGTATCGACTTTTATTTGCAGCTTTACAAAATTTTATATTTAAAAATGATCAAATATGTTATATTGTCCTTAAATTTTCATAAGCTACTTTACAAAAACTTTATGCAGTGAGAGTAGTGAAGCGCTCATGGGAAAGATGGTGTAACATTCATTACACATTAGGAAAACAATTTACATCTCAATAATTTTAAGATGCATATATGTTGACTTTTAAATAGGTACACAAATTTTTCATAAATAAGAATTATATATATTATGAGAAATCAATTTCCCACCTTTTAAACTTTTACACCGCCTTAAAATTCATTGTTAGAACATGTCATTAAAGATATTCATGATTATGCATCAACTCATATATACTAATTGAAAATATATTTATAGTCTATAAAAAGGTGAGAAAATAACCTTACATGTGGAATGGGATGACGCAAATTTTGTGTGAGACTAGTGCATCCATGTATAACTATACATCTACAAAATTGTTAGAATATGGCAATGATATTAAAAGGGTTGGGGTAAATTGAAGATTCTAGACTAATTTAAATCACAATCATATTAGTAATACATACATGTAATAAATTATGGTGATCATTTCTCTTGGGAATTTCTAAAGGAACGTCTTTAATGAATGATTTTCTTTGTGAATAACTATATCATGGCGATGTTCTAATTGTAAAAATGATTTTATTCACAAGTTATGATTCGTCATGACACAATATCCATGTGTTAATTGTTTCTTTTTCTCAACATTCTTTCTTTTTCTTTTACATGAAATCTCTTCTATATGCATTTCTATCTTGCATTGGATCCAATAATTGTGTTAATTTAAATTCTTTCCAATATAGGGAACCATAGAATTTGGAAATCTTTTGACATAGAACTAAGAGAAATTCTTAGGTTGTCAATATAATTGTTGATTTCAAATAGGTCATTATTGAACACATCTAGTTAGATTAATCAACTTAGAGAGGAGGAGGAGGAGGAGAAGGGCAGAGGGAGAGAGGGGGGTTGGGTGGAGAGGAAAAGAAAGGGGGGTTTGAGTGAGTGAGAGAGGAGGGGGGGAGGTTGGGGGGTGTAGGGTCATTAAATCATTAGCATATACACCAATGTATACGCACTAGATTATACACTAGTGCATTTGCGCTAGAATATACACTAGTGTATATAGTTTAGAATATACACTAGATATGCATACTGTAATAAACATTAGTGTATATGTATACAGGTTTGGTTCTTCTAGAATATACACTAGTGTACATTTTTATCTAGTCTATTGCATTTAACAATAATCAACCATTATCAACCATGGGAAAATTACACACTATTAAATTTAATGACGCATAGGATCTTCATGCCTACATGAATTTAATTTAAAAGAAGGTTGCAGAAGAGAGAAGAATTTAATAGAGATTGATCATTTGTTCATGGCAAAATTGCACACACATGGAGACGAAATTGGAAGAATATCATTAAATCCATTAATCAATATAAAATATGTAATACAATGGTGTTACAAATAGGAGAATTTGAATGCCTAAGATAGGATTCAGATCTACCAGCCCGGACTAACTCCAGAGCTAACTTGGTGTGGGAAAATCACCACTAGAGCGCACTGATGCAACTACGGATCACACTAACTCGGTGTGGGAGAATCACCACTAGAGCTCATTGATGCAACTACAGATCACTGAATCAGTTAACTAATGAGGGTAGGTGAGAAAATGCGCCCTACCTCCCTTAAATCATGCAAAATGGCCCTAAGATGACTAAAAGTGATCTAATTGATGGGAATCAAAGAATAATTGAACATAACTTAATACCTACTAGGGTCAACTGCAAGAGACTACTGGTGGTACTCGAAGTGGGTTCCTAAATTATAGGGATTGGTCCCCGAAGATCCTAAACTCATGCAAACAGGTGCAATGAGTGGAAGGTGGCCCCTAGGTGTGTCCCTAATGCACTAGTGAAGTGATAATGATCTCCTAATCATGGAAAAAGACAAATAGACTATGTGGTCAAAGGGAGGATTAATTAATAATCCTAACACACAAAACATGTTAGATTGTGATTGATTAATATTAAGTAAAAATCAACCACATTCAATTATAATTACATTGTCAAATATAGGCAATTACAATCCACCATGGTTGAATAAAATTAACTATAGTCAATTATGATTAATTATAGATAACTATTGTGAACCATAATCTATCATGATTCACCATGGTTTACCATAATCACATTTTAGCATTTATTGTTAGTTCATCAACTATAGTAAAAAATGGAATATTTTATTTTGGAGCATGGTCAAACCATAGTCAACCATAGCCAAGATGGTCCCCATTAATATATTTTTAAGAATAGGTTTAAGAAAACTCGTTTTTGTTATGTATGATACAAATGTACATGTACTTAAAGGAGGAAGGAATTGTGCATAAAAAAATGATATGACAAATCAATATATATGTTTACCTAGCATGTTTTGGTATATATTATAGATACTATAATCATGGATACTTGTATATTAAAATTAATCTATTTCTTGAATATGGTCATCATGTTATCAAATGTTTTTTTATTGGATATATTGACCTACATTGAAATCCATCAATACTATTTTGATTTAATGTTCAGTAATTAAAAATATTTAATTTATTATTATGTTTTGATGAGTTATTTAATATGGATGTATAACAAGGAAGTTTTTCTCATATCAAAATAACATATAATTTTTTTCCATAAAATGATTGTATATTGTTTGTTTATAGTCTTTATAATGGTTTTTGAAATTGTGTTGATTAAAATTTTTAATTTTTTTGTATTGTGGCTTAAAAGATTGTTATTAGTTTATGATTGTCACACAATATCATTATCTATTACAAAAGTAAGACGACAAGCTACATAAATTTTAAATAATTATATTATTTATGTTATCATTAAATGTTATATGTTTTCATTAAATAATTTTAAGTTTTGGTTTTAATCAATTTTTATTTATATCTATAAAAATAATTGTATATAATTTAAATTAATGTCAACTAAATTAAATTAAATTAATATTTTACTTGGTTATTTTTTAAGATTATTTATCTCATTATATATATATATAACTTTAAACAATTTTGAAATTGTTTAAAAAGTAAAATAAGATATAAATTATTGAAAATGAAATTAGATGGATTATAATGTTGTGTAAAACATAACAAAACCATAATTGAAAATATAATATATTTAAATCCGATTGCTAAGTTTCTTCATTTCTTTTCACTTTCATAAAAATATTTAATAATAAAATAAAGTGTGGATAATAATAGAGATAAATTCCAATCACAAAGTGAACGTGAACGGTGAAAGTTTCTTCATTTCTTTTGACTTCCATATAAATATTTAATAATAAAATAAAGTGTGGATAATAATAAAGATAAATTCCAATCACAAAGTGAACGTGAACGGTGAATAGTGAATAGCAGGCACCAATAACTTATTTGCATTAGGCATTAACCATTCAAAAAGTATAACATTTAAAAAAAAACGGGGATCAATCTGAGTCTACCCCTAATAAATTGCATTTGATTGGGGCCAAAATGGATACTCTTAATTAACAAGAGACGGTGAAATAAATATGACTCTCATGGCGGATACAAATTTACTATCTTGGCCAGGATCGGCATAATTCTTTATCCTATCGGGTTCACAAAATCGACTCGTTGATGCACTTAACAACACCACCTTCTTCTCGTCTATTAAAACATAATTAGTAGCTTTCTGGATGGAGTTGAAAATGCCAACATACCGCCTAGTGTGATATCAACAAAGCTGATCTCGTATCCTCTGAGAGAGAATATTTTTCGCAGAGCTTCCTCCAATAAAGCAAAGTTCTCCACTGATTCTTCTACAGCTCTCCGCTGATTCTTCTACAGCTTTTTGTTGGAGCTCTCCCTGGCTCGTCACAACTCCCGGAAGGCATGGGACGAGTTGAGGCCATACATCCAGAGCATGAGCGTATTATTTACTGAATACTAAAAAAATGACAATTACAATTTAAAAAAAAAAAAAGGACAAATGGCGAAGATAAAAAAGGGGAATGAGCGGTGATTAGAGAAGAAAGCTATTATCTTATCGTAGACAAAGATAACTAAGAAGCGGGCAATGATTCGGTCTATGTACTGCAAAATAATCATGGACTCGCAAACAGGCTTCCCATTGTGGATGAGAACTGGAATCTTCTTGTGAATAGGGTTTGATTACAACAGCGATTGGATCTTATTTTGCGTTCCCTCTTCTATGAACATTCCTTTAATACGAGTGCTAAATGGAGGCGTAGCACAAAGGACTAAGACTCACACCCAGGAGCTTCCCTTTTCTCCTTTGTCATTGCTCTGAAAATGTATAGCCATGTAATGCATGTATTTCTGAGTTATTTGTATATACCTCTGCTATGGTTATGAAGCTATAATACCCCTTGATGTAAATAATCAGGCACGGAGGGAACTACTCAGGTACATAGGGAGCGCGCAGGTTCAAAATTCAAGTGGGCCGGGTTTTCAAAATTCAAATTTCAGCGCGTGGGTTCAACATTCAAAATTCAAATTTATATGACAACTGGCAAATGAACATTTTGGAGGCAATGGCATGCACATGCATAGCATGCATGATAGACATCTCCATGTTTGGTAACTCGCTGGGTATCGCCCATATTTGTGGCCGGAAAAATCCTATTGCATTATTGCATTACCTGACTTATTGAGTATACGTCCAAGTCAAATCTCCCGTGACAGCATTAATCACTCTGCTGCCGCGTGCTTATTGCTTGCCTAAAAAAAGACACTTATGCACATGCAAATTATATGGGATTTGGCCCAGTTTACATTTGGTACAACTTCGTATTTTAAATTTTAATGAGTGGGCATGACTTAATTGGAAATTGGTATTTCTTTTTATAGTGGTTGGAAGAATTTCATAATATTTGTTAAGGGAATTTTAGCCCAGCTTTTGTTGAACCTCAATTTGAAAGGCGTGGGCTAGCTATGGAGCAAACCTCCCTCCATCAGACTGAGGAGGAGCAAAGTCAACGGGCTAGCTATGGAGCAAACCTCCCTCCATCAGACTGAGGAGGAGCAAAGTCACGTTGACTTTGCTCCTCCTCCGTCCGATGGAGGTAATTACGCTATGAGCGTGCTCTCTCTCTTTGACGTCATGTACGAAGGCTATCTGTAAGCTCATAAATCCACCCATTGGGTGCTTTATAACCTTACAAAATCACTTCACACAAAAAGGCGTACAGAATTTGAGTGGACCGTTCATAACAACGTTTGCCTTTACCACCCAAGCAGGGATCAAATTTGAAGGGTAGAGTCTTATTTCACTTTGAAAGGTTATGAGAAATTGAACCCTTTGATGTTGACATGTAAAAATAAATCATTCTTTTCATTTGAAACTGTAAGTGTACAAC
Source organism: Pseudotsuga menziesii (assembly GCA_001517045.1). Lineage (NCBI taxonomy): Eukaryota > Viridiplantae > Streptophyta > Pinopsida > Pinales > Pinaceae > Pseudotsuga > Pseudotsuga menziesii. The sequence goes on along the minus strand of LPNX010859466.1, from coordinate 8,214 downwards.
AAAATTTTATTATTTATTAAAAACAGTGTATAGAAAAAATATGACAATAAGAAGAAATTCTGAGTGATTCAACATTTACATGGAATTACTGATGCGTCCTTGGAGCATATAGTTTATTGAACTTATATAAGGGACAATTCTGTTGGGCAGGTGAAATACTTGATTCAGCTTGATGGTGGCTCTATTGGTCAAGTGTGATTGAGCCTACCTAAAAGAAAAACCCCAAAATGTAATACCTAATTCTTTAAGGGAGAAACTTTTTTATTAACACTAAATTCAACACTTATTTTTAGAATTGAATCATATCCTCCCCACATGCTCAAATCAAAGTGATCAAACAAAGGCCCCGATTTTAGGTGGATTATGGATAGTCCCTCCAATGTATATCGAGTTTAAACCCCAGTTCGAAGTGATCAAACAAAATCCCCAATTTTAGGTAGATTATGGATAGTTCCTCCAATCTATATCGAGTCGAAAAGGTTACTAGTATTTATTAGTCCACTATAAGGAAGAACTTTAAATTCTCCAACAAATATCACTACAAGTTGGGTGTCTAGTTTCTACCAAAGTCAACAAGGAAGACAAGTCATAAACACACGTTTGGGAGGTTTGCGACAACGAGGATGTTGAAATCATGTTCTTCGCTAGATCATTGCACTCCCAGGTGACTCCCAGTCCCTCATTCATGAACGTCCGTCGAGGGATTCCCTTATTTAGATATATTGGTAGACAATTTGTGCTTCTTGTTTCCATTATTAGAAGGATGACATGAAAACGAAGGGGTCAGAGTCTACAACATTTACAGTGTCGGTTGTTAAATATGTAATCCTTTCAACTATTGGATTTCATTAAGGAAATTGGAATAATTCAAACACTTATATTCAAATATTGTTCTTTCTTTTAACCTAATGTTTACAATTCACGACAAATAAATAACATTGACACATTTGGAACTCAAATACAAGGCTCTTTCTTCTTGCTCCTCCGCCCAAACGAAGTTGTTGTCCTAGACTATGAAAAGTATACATTATTTTGGTTCTGATTTCATTTAAATACTGGGTTTTTTAAGGTTACATCTATTGAGTATTTGAGACTTAGTCTGGTGGAAACGCAATCGCATAACACATTACAAACTTC